>JAYMTE010000364.1:0-19098 GCA_036897545.1 Pelargonium fulgidum
ATTTGGATAGCACTTCGTTGAGCCTGTGTTAGACTCTGCAATTTTGAAAGGAAAGAACTTGCTATCACTACTCTAAAAACACAGCCATATGTGTCGGGATGAAAGAAATTAAAATCATAATAAAGTGAACCTGACAAAGATGATCAAATAGATGTCTGTCACTGTTAGAGAACTTCACCATAAAATCAGCAAGATAATTTGCCAGATTAATCTGCAAAAAAGAGTGATAGGTTAATATATGTTAAAATGTTAAAAACAATACTGAGGACAAAAATAGATTCAATACTTCACCTTGTTAAGAGGGTCTGCACTACTTAGTAGTTCATCTTCGAAACCATCCTCTTCATTCTAACGTTCATGAAGACAATAAAGAAAATTAATTAGTGCAAAAAGATAGACGGTTGAACAAAAAAAAAAAAAAAAAAAAAAAAAAAATACAAATTATATAATATCCATCACTTAATTACTACGCCATTAATAAAAAAAGTCACTAAAATTCTCATCCAAACCTAACAAAAAAGTCACTAAAATTCTCATCCAAACCTAACCTCATCGTATACTTTTGCCATTGCTTCAAGATGCTCATATGTAGGCCTGCCACACAACGTAGCACTAGGGGAATATAACAAATCCTTCTCTGTATTCACATCCCCTTCCTGAACTTCTTCCCATTCACTATCCTGGAACAGCAAATGACTTGAGATTTTAAGTTCTAAAGCGGGTACTATGGACATGAATAGAAGCTAGAAAGACTACCTCATCGTTACCAAGCGAAACTTGTTCTTGAATTTCAATCAATGCATCGGCTAACAAAGCCATTATCTGAGCACACACAAGATGAAAAGCAAAAAAAGACGTGTAAGTTATCATACTCAGAATTCAACACAGTTAAAATACATAATAGGATAAATCTTTGCTAGGAAAAGATTGTATGAGGGACTCGAGAAGTGCTGCTTCTAGTATCTTCGGCTTTGTATGTGCAGCTATTGACTTGCATCTCTGATAATGACATTAATTTAAAACGAGAGAGTTAAACTAAACACATCCCCAAAAGGGTCTCCATAGCCCATAATGCTAAACATGTAGTCTAGAATGGACCACCAACCTAGTAGCAAGAAACAACCCTTCATTGACACACCCATCAGAGACAAATGCAGTAAATAAAAAGAACAGATAGTACCTTTGCAGGTAGCGGCACTATTGTCCACTGATCTAGCACTGACTTGGCTTTTGAGCGAGTGGTTATCCCTGCAGCAGACTACATGAAGAAGAGTAAGTGCAATCAGCAGGTACATTCAAAAAAAAAAAAAACAGTTGAAAGATAAAGCTACAGATCAACCTTAATAAGACAGCCTTGGACATTAATTTTTGCCAATTCCGCATGCTTTGTAGACAGCAGCAGAGCTAAAGCGCTAGTAGTGACTTTAATTTGATAGGCACCCTGAATCTCTCCTGCACAGAGTACAGACATGAAGAACATATCAGTTCAATCAAAATAGTTTTGAAAAACATCAAGGTCATCAAAAATGAAACTGAGACATGAAGAATACTCACCCTGTTGTTTACTCCATTCTGACATTACATATTCAAATGAATTACTGTGGCCTTCAGCTGGGACTGTGATAAGGAGGTCAATAAATTGTTCAATGTTTGGTGCACTCATATGGACCTACATTTAAAAGAAACACTACTAATGCTCAGAGGGAATCATCAGATACACCATGAAATTTTGCAGGCAGTATTTTTTTTTTTTTTTTTTTTTTTTGACACATCATATCAATTTACACATTCACCAAATCTGCAATCAAACTAATTCTAAGATTGATCAAATGTTTCAAAATTTACTATATTTTCACCCTAATAATTTTGTTCAATTGAACTTCGAGCTTCTTTTATGTTTTCCAATAGCATCAGTGTACAAGACTTGGCATAAATTAGGGATTGATAAAATTCCAAAGCTGATTTTTGAGGACTGATTGATTCTCTCTGTATTATTAATAGTGTTTCACCCATCGTGAATACATCATCACGCAAAGAATATTTGATCTACGTAAATTAGATATTCATAAGATCTGACAACTGATTTTTAGGAATTGGAAGGAAACTACTTGCATGTGAAGGGGAATGCTGATTTAATGGCTTCCAATTGCATATGTCGAGCCCACAATAAAAGAAGACTTGAGACTTGCATGTGAGGGGAATGTTGAAGTTGGTGACTAAAACCCCACATTAGAAAAATATAAAATTAAGCTACATATATTGGACGAAGTGAAACTCCAATAATTGAACTGTAACATTTTCCGCATAGCATCAGAGTACAAGACTTGGCGTACCTTTCTTCTGACTTTCGAAGTGTTTCCACCAGTAGGTGGAATTCACATTGCTATTCACTTTCCCGAGTTTACGTTACTCTCATATTTCTTATTAGCTATTGCATCTCCATGCTTTTAACTTCATTAGTTTCTCATTTGGACCATCGGGGCTCGGGAGACAAGAGTTTTCCCTTTCTTGCCTTATATGCTATAAGTTCTAAAAATTGTATGTTCTCAAGTTCCTCTCTTGTTATGAGAAGGACAACACACTATAGAATCTAGATCAGACGGAAGATGGAACTTAATATAAGACACATCAAGAATCAAAATTAAGGTTCAAACCCTTCAGAATCTGAATCCAAGGAGTGTATGTTAACCCAAATATTCTATTATAATGGGATGGATTGTAACACTATTGGCATCTTGACCTGATCTTCAAGATTAGGATATACGATACTAGGCAGAAGATGACGGTCTTAATAATGTTAGCTGAAATTGTTATCCATTATTTATATCTTATATTTTCCATCAATAATGTTGTAACTAATGTATATTTTAATGTAATAAAAAGGGTCACTGGTAAATAATAAAAATTCATTTTATGTTTTCCTAAAGCTTCCTTGGCATCAAGTCTAAAGGTTAAAAACAAAATACCAGTCTAGCAAATATGAGCAGCAATGAGCTTCTCAGTCCAGCTATTTCTACAGATTGCATGCGTCTGACAAGAGCAGCAACCAAGTCTCGTATATGCTGTCCCATTTGTGATGGTAGATGCAAAATAAGTTGCAGAATGTAGCTCCCAACAAAAAACGACCCAGAGCTTTCCAAAGCAGGGTCCAGAAGCCTGCTCACAGATTGCACAAAACCCATCATTCACCAGAGAAATTAAAAAAGGTTCTACAATTATTGTTCTTATGGCTAAATAACATAAATGCATATATATATATATATAAAGCAAAAATAGGCCATGGTGACCACTTCCTATATAATTCTATGGAAACCTATCACAAAATTCCTGGGAGTTTATCATGCAAAATTAATTGTAGGCTGTATCATAACATAAACAAATGTAACAATTAGATATTGACAATATGGTGGAAAAATATCTGTTATTGGCTCATAAAATAAGGATCTCAATAGCATGGTTATCATAACATTAGTTAGCATTTCAGCCCTAAATTGGTGAAGGGTTACATTTTGCTAGAAAGGGCGGCAGTTAAGATTGAAACAAGGGTTTGAGGGTTAACTATGACATTGGGTCACCGTATCAACCCAATCAGATAGGAAAGCAGAGGAAAGTAAACAAATATTTCAAAGCAAGAAAGAAGTGGTTCAACCTTACAAACAAGTGCATCAAAAGCCCCTAGTTCATAAGCTTCTGCACTCCTGATTCCAATAGGACTAAGGCTGTGTTTGATATGCTGGAAATGAATGAAACAGAATACTCATTCAAACTGCTTCTTTCCATTCTTATGTTTGGTAAAACCAAGACTTGCTAGAAAGCTAATTCATTGAGGAGAACCCATCCTAGTTTTTTCTCATAAAACCATTTCTCTTCTCGACCTAAGGAATGGTCATTCTAACTTATTTTAGAATGAACTTTTGTTACTATCTTCTAAAAACTTTATTATTATGTCATATGTCACAAAATATAAAATATATGTGTGTGATTTCAGTAGTAAAAAATTTTGCAAATTTTTTTGAAATATTTAATTTGTTGAACAGTTTAATTTAAGGTTAATGGTTTAATCAAACAATAATAATAATAATAATAATAAATAACAAAAACAATTCTTTCAGCTATTATAATATAGATGATCCTACCATTTTACTAAATTGTTTGCATAACAGAATATATAAATTTCAATTTGTTAGTAAGTAAACAACAAAAAGTAAATAGTGAAAATAGCCTATTACGCCAAAATAATAATATTATGAAACTGATATACAAATCAAGTTTCAAGTTAGTTTAAATAGTGAACAAAGAAGTTTGAGTTTTAAGATAAAACTTTGTTACGTCACGTTCGGCGAGTTTATGTATCTTCTTATGGGGTCTGATAATTAGGATGAAAGTATTTTGGTAAAAAAAGACCTAATACATTTTCATTATGATAAAAAAATATTCCTACCAAACACAAGTAAGTGTTTATTAACTTGAATAAAAATTTATTCTGACTTTGTACCAAACACGGCATGAAATTACCATTTTGACAATATAAGCTTTCCTGCCAAGAAAAAGTATTATGGCAGGAATGCTCATTCCATTCAGTTTCATTCCTGTGTACACAACAAAGCCTAAGGTTACAAGAGTTTCCGGATTCTTCCTGTATATAGGATAAAAGGTGAAAAAAAAAAGAAAGAGTAAGAAATGGAGTGAAAAAAGAAACTAATAATCAATGAAAAAAACATACAAAAAGAAGCCCTTTTCAGTCTATCCTGTATATAGGATAAAAAGTGAACAAAAAAGCTAATCAGTAACCAGAAACCAACCCTCACAAACGAGAAAAGAACAAATTAAGAAAGCAATCCAAGTTAGTATGTCTCCTGATATATTCTGACTTCTACGTAACACAGGTAAAAGACTTTCTACTTTAAAACGCATCACCGTTTCTATTTTTGCCTGTTGTCCTCATAAAAGTATTAATAAAGATTCAAAGAAATATGACAAAGGAAAATGAAAAGGACCCTGCAGCCCAATTATTTAAATTAGAGATAGTGCCAGGATCGATTAACATATGAAAATAATAACAATTACTAAATACCTTGAAGCTGCATCGAGTAAACTTCTCATCGTGAATCCAGGATCACCACCCCAGGCAAGCAATTCCTGACGTCCACCAGATATGAAACTAGCCAAGCATTGTGTAGCATTCTGATTTTAGTTTTGACAAGAGAGACAGTTACTTTAAATCTACAACATATGCAACTGCCACAAAAAATCTGGAAAACAGTGTTTAGCAGAGGATAAACCTGCATTTCACTGTGGTCATCACTTTGAAGGACTATACGGATAACAGCATCGAAGCAAACATCATATATGGCTTTCACTACATCGCTAGGAGCACTCTGTACCATGCTATCAAAAATTGTAATTAGCCGAACATGTAATACTATTATATTACAGATAAAATGTGTGAACAGACCAAGAGCAAAAGAATTATAAACAAAATATTAAATCAAACATAACTTGCCTTTAATAGCATAGACACCAGGTCCAATGATCCAGCTACTAATCCATCAGGCTGCTGGTAAGGCTGATTGATCATAACCAAAATGCATCAGATATGCACAATGGGAAAGAATTTATGAATCTGTTACAAGACCTACTTTGTTTAAGATTGGACCAACGTATGGTAAAACTCGGGAAACCAAGGGCCGGATACAACCAGGAGCATTTTTTATTCCCTGAACAATAAGAAAAATAAAAGAATTAACCAATAATAAGATAAAGAAAGAAAAACAATGAATAGATCTTATAATTAAAACAAAAATAAACCAATGAACTAGCGAAATTCAATCAGAATTACAAATAAAATGGAGCTCTAGAGGCTCATGTATCATACACATTATCAAATTTAAAATACAACAGAACAGAAGGGATTCATAAAAACCAATCAGATATTGTGCAGCTTCCTAGAAAGCTATTGCTTGAAGGCTCATTACAAACTAAGTCATCTAACAATCTTCAGGCTTCACACAGACACATAGTAATCCACAACTGTTCTATCACTCTTCGTGTTGTGCAGAAGGCAAGGAAATATAGTATATGGTGATTTTGGAAAATCAACAATAGGGCCAGCAGTGGTTCCACAGAAACACAAGGATCAAGGCTGCCCATTAATAAATTGTTTTTCCCTATTTTGTTTCAAATTTTTTGCTTTTTGATATTATCTCTTCTGCCAGAAGATTTGTTCTACAGACTTTCACGATGGGTTACAAATCTTAAATGTTAAGTACGGATCTTGAGAAATATATAAATTATGAGAATGTTACCTTACACAGTATAACAGTAAACATCTATTATGCTAAAAAAGACTTAACATCATAAAAATGAAATTCATGAATTGAATTGTTAGAATGTATGTACCAAGCTACAAATTAACTTTGATGATTAATTGAGGAGCTATCACTTATGAGTTCAAACACATAATAAACAACATAGCGAGTACTAAAATACGACATGCATATAAGTATCTTAACACATTATGACATCAATAAATCCACCCAACGTCATTACCTCCAGAACCTCAATTGCATCAATACTGATAAAAGGATCGGAAACATGTGATACCCACATGTTCAGGATCACAGGAGAAATAATGGGCTCAACTGATGTTGACACTTCATGACCTACAATTGACAATAAGCATATCATGGCGGCATAACCTCAAGGTATTGGAAGAAAAAGATTATACCACACAAACAAATGAAACAGCTAAGAATGGAATAGAATAGTCAAACATGAGCAGGATTTATAATGCAAGTATATACTAAATATAAAATATGTCAAAACAAACCTGCTTTAATTGCTTCTTGCAGTGTTTCAAGTACAAGGTGCAATGTTTCATCAGATGCCTGAGAAGCAGTAATTTAGCAACTTCAGATTTAAGTTCAACAGTATGTAAAAAAAAAAAAAAAAATGCTGCAAATTGCATTTGGATTTGGATTTGACAATGTATGAAAACGAATTTCATTTTCCAACTCAAGATGGCTAAAGGAGGTTATCAGTAATTAAGAACCGAAAAAGACCACGTGTGGAAAAGAATGGGAGGAAAGAATAAAGTCCATAACAATACTAAGAGGTCTGGAAGTAAAAGCCTTTCCTAGTCATATTTGATATATTTATTGGCAATATTTAATCTACATCAAAACTGAAATTTTAAATTAAAAAAAAAAAAAAAAAAAAAAAAAACATCTGGAAACTTAAATACCAAAACAACCCCTTAAAATGCAAATGCAACTAAAAGAAATCATTACTTGATTAAGAAGATCTGTAAGTGATGAAAATAAACTCATCACATGAGGTTGAATGATTTCTTTGTTTGCTTCAGGTAACAGCTGTGAAAGTGCCCTGCAGGCACCTACTTTCACAGGTGGAGGCCTGTGAACAGAACATTGTGTGTAAGATTAATTCCATCAAAAATTTACTAGATAAAGTAATATTGACAGATAAATGGAATGCTTACACATCCATGCCAATTGCCTTGATAGCAGTATAAAGAAAATGCTCAAGAACTCGAGGGCTAATCTGTACAGTTTAATTTTCAGTAAGATATTTGCAAAAGATGTGACGCAGAAATATAGCAATACTTACCAGAGTGGAGAACTTGGCAATTGATGAAAAAATACGAGCATAGAGAAAAGGATATCCATGCACCCCTGCACACAAAAAAATAACAAAAATTCCAAACTGAGTAAACTTACCAACGAAAACACTACACAGATATGTTGGGGAAGGACATATAATTACTATCACCTGTTCCAATGTCATCTGTAATTACTTGCTCTAGAAGATTTCCTAAGTTGACCCTGGTCAGTTCTGAAACCTATAAATGTATATCAAATTAAATATGCAACACAAATCCCACTAGGACGGAGTTATGAAATATGAATAACCAACTCCATGCAGATATTGATATATAACCCAAAAAAATAATAAAAAATAAAAACCTCAGCTTCAAGCAATTGTTCTGACAGAGAACCCAAAGCAAATAGAGTAGCCTCCCTTATCTGCAAAAATAAAAAATTATCGTCCAAAATTGGGTGAAGAAAGACTGAACATGATACAGCCCCCCAAAAAAAACTAAACCATTTAAAGTTACCCAAAAATGGTAAGATCTGCTATTATCAAAGTCAAGAAGGCCAATCTGTCTTTCAGAAGGATCACAAGTATTATAGTGTCTTTGTTTCTTTTAAGTGTATCTACTAATTCATTTGGGACAGAGTTGCATATCTATATTAGAGTTTTCTAATGATGCCAGTTTCCACAAAGGAGATCACTTCATTTTTATCACGTAAAACATGCCAACAGAACAGACATTTGAACTGCATATTAAACTACAATAATGAAAACTCGTAAGTTTATTTTCCTCTTTTTGTGGAGGGTGGAGTTGACCAGATTGAATGCAACAGGAGAAGGGATGGAGCTCAAAGAGACTGTTTGATCATTTTCTGACCATACTGTCTCAACTTCAATGGAGAACACAGTATCAGTTGTATAGGAGAAATTTAGCTACGTTTGATGCGTTAAAATTTCCAATTAGTTCTTGGCAATGTTCTTCCATACCTTTAAACAGCCTGCAAATCAGTTCTACTTACCCTCCACCAAACTGGAGAACCAGCAGCTTTTTCTTGTTGAGACTCATCGAGTCGTCTTTTTGCTGCATTCATAATGGCATTTATTCCTTCTCCGCCGAGAGAACCTACCACCTCCTCCAATAAAAGAGCACCTAGAAGTCATTTTGTCATCAGGGAAGAGTACTTTAACCAAGATATAGATGCACAAAAAAAAAAAAAAAAAAAGGAACAAAATAAAATAAAGGGCAACTGCTAAATGTCAGGTTTCTTTTTTAAAAGAATGAAACTTCTAGGTGCTTAACTCTTTCTTTGAGTTATCAAAGGAGAGTATAAATATTAAATTGGGCCTTAAACTACCAGTTTAAACTTTTAGTAGAATTGGTTCTATAAATGGTATCAAAGCATTGGTGACTAAAGGTACCTAGTTTGAATCATGCCGCCAACCATTAAATTACAGCACACGGCAAGAAGTAGACCTATGCATGAGCCACGTGCAAAACGATGTATATTTATTAAATTATGTCTTCAACTATCAGCTTAACCTTAAGTTGAGTTATCTGAGCATTGGTGACTAAAGGTACCAAGTTTGAATCATGCCACCAAAAATGACAGCAGAATGCAAGAAGTACCTATGAATGAACCACGTGCAAAACGATGTATAAATATTAAATTATGTCTTCAACTATCTGCTTAGAAAGGATAAACTGGAACATGCTGTTAGGTCTAACCACATCATAACCAAGTACAAATGACAAGTGAAGATTACTGTAAGAACAGAGATTTGCTTAGGTTATAAAAAGGTTTTGTACTTCTGTTCGCTCTTCCTAAGCAGTCTGTTGAGTGAAATGGAAGAGCTAAATGCTATGATAAAACGTTATACAATAATCAATATGATGAAATTTTGTGGAGTGGAAAGATAGAATGAAATATGAAGATCTAACAAGATCTAAAACCTTGACGGACAATGAGAATGCAATCCAAAACCACAAATCAATTGAGCAGTCTGCAATATTGTGAACTTGCAAAGAAGTATTAACATAACTAAGGAACTGCTTACCAGAAACACGACAGCTATAAGTATTATCATCCTCGTCAGCAACAAATTGGTTGGCATCCATTAACCAATTATGTACCTATACAACAGTCAAACATGGGAAAAAAGGACAAAAGAGAAAATACCTTGAGATTGAAAGTTTGGCAATTAGTAATGAGGATAGTTCAAAAAGAGAGGGTTGAACGGCATATGGCTCTCAAAAGACCAAGAAATGATAGCAGTAATAAGTAATAACATGTTCATGATATGAAGAACTCAAACAGAAATGTCACAAGGAAAAAACAGTAGAATTTTAAACATATGAGTCAAGGTTATACAGAAGCTGTGGGTGTCTGGTGGCTTCAAAATGAAATTGCTTCCGTGGAACATTGATGACAAATGAAGAAATCTAAACACATGCATCCACCAATGCAACCAATCATACATTGTAATATATGAATAATTGCACACAGTAGAAAACAATATATAAAAGCACCTGGTGTTCAGTCATTTGCAAAAAGGCAATAGTGTAATACGCCAACTCATTTACGTTATTGGCAACAACCTACAAGAGCATATCCTTGAAGATGTAATACCAAAAAAAAAAAAGGAAAAGAACATCATAATTCAGCAGAAACAAGGTAGAAAATATTATGTACAGCACCTTTACAAACTTTGCACTGCCAGCCACTGTTAATAGAAACTCAAACAACTGTACGATCAATATACACACATATGTAAGAAACCAATAAGTCGCTAAAAACCGAAATAAGGATGTGAGCTTGACAAGATAGTAATTACACAAACATGACTGCAACTTAAAATATACATGTCTGGATTCTTTTCTGTATCACCATACAGAATGTAATGAGAATGAAACTTTACTGATATAGATAGAAAAAGATCTGGCCAAAGGTAAAGTAGAGATATATGCATAGGAAACTTATTATGTATTTGTTAATTGAAAACAAAAAAATGGGGACCTCATATAAAATGAATATGTTACGAGTTATGTAGAGATTGTGCACCTGTGAAAATCACATAACAAAGAAATACATGTCCAAGTCTAGATGACACAAGAACTGCTAAGAAGGATTTGATACAACTTCATTAAATTTTGATAATGGGCTACACAGAATGGCTTTCGCTTCCACTAGTAGCCCCTTTATGAGATACTTACTCATTCGGGACTTTAGTCACCACTTCAACACTCGCCCTCACGTGTGAGGCTCACATTTTTCTTTTATCGGTGGTCACGACATGTGCACAATCGGGGACCTTCTAAATTGACACCTCTGTAGGTATTTTTCTTCTACAAGTAGGCCGTAGACCACAAAGATAGACAACATAAAAGAGCCACCATTGGGTCAAGGACCGGAAGAATATCATCTTTGATAAATTTTGATAATGGGTTACACATATTGGTTTGGGCTTCAACCTTATTAGTAGAGTTTCATTTCACCATTTTGTGTAACATCTTTATCTTATATTCTACCAATGTGAGACTTTAGTCACCACTTCAACAAACTCTATGTAGCTATACAAAAGGGTAGCATAGATCACAAGGCTCCTACCACTGTAGATTCTGTGGAGAGACATGTATATGACATAACTATGTGCAGAATAAAAAAATAACGTAATCTACAGATCATGTATACAATTACCTGGATAACAAAAGATTCAAGGCTTTTTTCAGCACCATCAGAATCATATCTTCCCTCATAGGAATCTTCAGTACCTTCGATTGATGACAGCACATACACTCTTAAAGAGGATACAAAGGTTTGCCACAATGGTCCCACAACAGCTGTAGCAACACAAGGTGTTAGGGATATGGCATATGTAATCATCGATAAGCATAACTTGAAGATCAGGGGATTATAGGTCTCCATTGAGGTAGTGATGGTAGCAAACTTACCCACAAATTCATTTTCAGCAAGACTAGGGAAATTCTGAACAAACTGATTCAAACACTTCAGAACCTAGTGATGAAAGTGAGTGGTTTTTACAAATCATTGCAAATTAATTAACAGATAAGTGATACAAATGTGATGATAGAAAATTTTGGAATAAACAATGAACCAACCTCCATTCTGATGCTCCAATCATCAGGATCTTCAGACTGCACAGGATGTCCTAAGATGATAGAGAACTGATCCATCCAAGGTTTAAGCATGGATATCATTAAAGAGCTGGTTTCTGTCTGAACATGATATACAAGAGTTAATTTATCATGAAAGAAGCTGCCTGCTACCTTCCAAAACTAAAAGTAACTAGAATTGGCTATAAAGCAAATACCTTATATACACCACTCATTGCTCCCAACACAGAGGTACATGAATAAACTATTGAAAGGGCTTTAGAACATAAATATTTGTCAAAAATCTGCATATACAAATCCCAAAATAATCATGTACTTTGTATACATTAACATGTGATTATCTTTCATCAGCAGGAAACAAAGAGTTTGGCATAAAATATGAAATACAATATCAAAAAATATATATAATATCTTTGACTTTGTATACAAAAATGAAAGATATCAGAAGAGAGAAATCACAAGTATCAGAACCACAATTAATCATGTTGTGAGCAGAAATATAAATGCAAAACATAAATCAATTACACTTCTACAGAAAACCATGTCATATTCAGTATGCTTGGATAGTATATTGTAAATTAAGTCAATTAAACAAACCAAACAAGTCCAAATTTATTTGAAATTCTCTGCATGAATGAATATACTGAGGACAACTTCGATTTTACTCCATTAGCTCATAAATTTTCCCCTAAAACAGATATTTCTGATATTACATAGTGAGAACATTAATTCTTATTTTTCTATATGAACCACTGGCTACATTACACACTCCGCAGATATTCATTGTTGATGATAAAAATGTTCAGGCACACAATGCAACATGGACAAACATATCCAGCCGTAAAGGAATAGATATTCCATCAACCTGGGGACTACAGATTTGAGTCTCACCACTATTATGCTTTTTGGAACTTTACATGCGAATCAGATTTAGAACTATAGATTTCCAAATGAAAGTTGCAACACTAACACTGCAAACTTATACACCTTTGTAACTACCAATATGATAATTTCCCACTTAAACTTCCGAAAAAGATAAAATGCAGATATCCAAGGGCCAAGTTGGACAACACAAGCAATTTCACACATACGCATATTCTTCCAGCACATTTTCAAACTTGGAGACCATAGAAAAATAATAAAAGCAATAATAGGAAAACTGTTTGATAGGATATATTATACTAGACAACAAAAACCGTAGGAAACAAAAAGAAAACAAACCTGAGGAGATGATACAATGGTGTGTAAGCATGGGAACAAAACGGGTACTAGTGTTGGCACTACTGAATCATCCAAATCCCCCGAAAGAAGAGCCAAACACCTTAGAGCTCCATGCACTACAAAATTGAAGGCCACAAGTTGACACAAGATGAGGTAGATTTTAGCTGGACTTTGATGTCTAGGAAGAATAAACGAGTGAATAATTTAAAAATATGGCCACTGAAATTATAGTTAGACAATAACTAGCAAGCTGTGGATACTGTATAAATGCTGCACTAAATGGTAACTGGACATAGTATGCCAATGAAAAATGATGAAGTCATTGATTTACAAAAATGGACACTGAAATCAACACTTAACATTAACTAGTTTATCAGATTTGAATTCAAGTTGTAAGCTTGAAATGTCCATCAAACTGAACTGAATCATACTTGAGATTCTCAAAGATTTATACAAAAAGAAATCATTAACAATGTTTGATTTGAAAATCCAAAGCAAAGAATATCAAATGTAAGCAACCTGAATCTGAGCACATAAATATTCACTTTAGCTCTGTTTGTATGCATCCATAAGTCAAAAAATGTAGAAAATGTTCTAAAATCTAATTGAAAAAATGCCAACAACAGGTTGAGTGGAGCATGAACATCAGTGAGAGTTACCTCCATTCATATTATCTTGATTACTAATCAAATTCAAAAGGAAAGGTAATAAGTCAGGCCAATCCTCTGGCCAATCATAGACGGCAATAGATGCCACAGCCATACTAACTGCTGTGCAGATTTTTCTATGAGAGTCGTCCAGTGATAACAAGAGAAGGCTGCGTATAGATGCCTGTCAATGAATCAACGGAATGATTAGATGGGTATACAATTGTCAAAGAAGCAAAATTTAACAACAGGGGAAAAGGAATTAAAGAGCAATCGGAATGTCAACCATTGTAGCTGAGTGCTGACTCATTATTGGAAAACAGAAAGAACAAGGGACATAAAAAATTTACACATTAGTTCAAAATCACTACTGCCCATAAATCATCATAATGAAAAGAATTTATCATATAAGTTTCACAAATAATTATGCATGGCATGGATAAATAAAATGCATTAGTGTTGCAGTGAATCAAACACAGCCTGAGTCATAAATAAGCAAGTTGGTTGTTCAATAAACAGCAACCATGCCATTTTTTCAAACAATGTTGGGTTCAGTTACATGGATCTTTTAGCGAAACTCTTTGATATCTCTGGCTCAAGGTTTGGGAAAAACTCTTTGAGATCTTCTATTTGGAGTTTGGGTGTTCATTCTCTCAAAAAAAAAATCCTAGGCGGGGCCAATACATGATGGGAGAATTGGCAGAGGTCTAGTGGAGTAACCGCAGGACCAGTAAATCCAATAACCTTAACCATTGTGGCCAGTTCAGAAGGATTGTCATCCTATATTCCCCAGGCTAGGCATGAATGACCCGTCTTCACCCACCAAGGGAGGTGGATATAGTACAGACCACAAGCAAAACCTCATGAATTTGTTTGGCATCATTAAGTATAAGGCTTCAGTTAAGTACCAAATCAAATTTCATCCCCCAAAATGGTACCCTAAAATATACTTTCAAACGTTAAACTACTAGCCCAACATCTCTGAAGCCCATATATTCAGCGAATTTGACCATATTTGAAACTGAATGGTTGACCCTAAACCTAGAAACTCGGTTAAGGTACGGCGATGTAATAACTTCCTCACAATGATCAATTAAGTATACAACTTTAATGAATCAACCTATAGTACCCACAAAATACACTGAATATAATGACATTTTACAGGGAATGATGACTGAATGATCTGCTTTGTTGCGTAACATTCTAATGCAACATGAAATAACATAACATGACCTATGATTCATAACCTTATACTAAGAAAGAATTGCAAGAAGATTATAGAACACCACAACCATCTCAAAGTGGTTCAGCCTCATGACAGCATTCGTAATATATTTCATCTAGGTATCAGTACAGAGTACAAATTATGAACTGCTTAAGAAGGAAGATTATGAACAATAGACTGCTTATGCAAGTAACACAGTAGGATAATGTCCAGATTTAGATACCTTTTCTTCAGCAGAAACAACTGGATGTTCAAAGGATTCCTCATCCTCCTGCCAATGTTTCTTAATGAACTGCTTAAGAAGAACAGCAGCAAGGTAAAAGGACGTGTTAAGTCTAACAAGATGCAAAACAAGTTATAGGAGAGTGGTTCCAAAATATACTCATAGTTTCATGCAACAAGGAACCTCTTGTATCAAATGCATGTACCAAACGACATGGCTATGATACTGATAGTGAAGAATATGGTACAAGTAAACAACAGAAAGGATATCTGGCGCAGTCCAAATGGTAGTTCTTTGTTTGATGCAACCTTGGCAAGCGCAGCTCCGAAACCTTCATGTCAATCACAAATTCAGAAGCAAAACACAATTTCCACACATAGAAGTGCTCATCCTTCAACAATTGAGTAAAATAAAAGACTAGTAAAAACCGGATTGAAATTCTTATTTCCAACACAAAAGCGATCATCGAAGAGACAAACAAACATAAAAATCAGCTTCTTCTCCGTAAAACTAGAACAATTTCCAGAATCCAGTACATGGATACTCATCCACATGCCATCGAAAACAGAAAAAAATCTCCATTGTTTGAGCAATTGTGTAAGAGTAAAGATGAGAGGACCTGGTTGGAGTGAGGCTTGGTGAAGAGAAGCTTCGGCGAAGGATCGGACGTCGTGGTTAGGGTCGAGAGTGGCGGTCAAGCAGTTGAGTAGCCATTGCTGATCCTGATCAACAGCAAAATTCACATTTGCCATGAGAGTGTAGAGAAAATTTTCCCGCTAAGAAATGGAGAGTAATGCAATTTCAGTTGCAGGAAATGGGTGGGGTTTTTATAGAGGAGAGGCGAGATGAAGACTCCACTGTTGAGAGTTCCGGAGACAAGGGGATGGGGATTTTACTAATTTTTAGGGTTTAGGGTATACAAAATGGTAAATTCACATGTTTACATGGGCTGGGCTGGCTAGCTTAGTTGGTCCAACTTTTTCAGGCCCATGTGTTTTTTTAACTATGATCCAAAAAATAACTAAAGCCCAAATCACATCTAAAACGGACCAGACTAAACCGAACTTTACTTGGAGCTAAAAAATTTAGAAATATCATAATAATAAATCATAAAATATTTATTAACAAAAACTTGAGACAAACACATGAACTATGATTTAATGTACATATAAGTCACTTATATGAGCAATCAACATATTCAAGTTACTTGTTATTGCCTGCGAGTTCAATTATATGAAATAAATATACAATTTAACGTAAAGCATAAACTACTTACATCAAGAAGCACATCTTCTAGTGAAACAACGTCAAGTCCCAACGCCAATACATGGTCAGGAACAACTCATGTGGCGCAGGCACTATTCCATTCACCGCTTTCAACACATAAAAAAAATACTATATTGCTGGATTAAAACAATAAACAGGTTCTACCGAAAATTCAGCAAAACTTTTCATTCACTTATACATATAAATTTGCATGATAAACACTTTTATATAACAAAGTAAACTCACATTGAAGTCGGGAACCCAACATCTACTTCACAAAAACTATCCCGACTTGCAGAATCCAATCAACAAGATCTACACATAAATCAACTTGTAACGTTCCCGTCCATCCCTATGTGCTTTGTTAAATGTAAGTATATTACGTTAAAATGAATTGGTTTTATTACCGTTGGGATTATGATGTTGAAACAAGAAAACATGGAAGCATTTTCAAATTTCTTTGCCTGCCATAGAGGCAAAAGGGGAATATGAGATGTTGTACCTTTTCCAACACAGTTTTTTTTATGTTCTCAACATTTTGATTGCCATGTTTCTCGTTTAGCCCAAAGGAATTGACAAATCAAAGGTGCCTTAGCAACAAAGTCAAGCAAACAAACAAAATAACCACCAAACTTAGCCAATGCTACAAAGCCAGAAAAACAGACTCAAATAGATTTTCCAATTCTTAGCTGGTTGGTTGTCATTTCTTGATGATATATAATTTGATCAACAATGGCAAATCTAAATCCATTATACCATTTTTAAGCTAATACTCTAAAGAGAAACACATAATTTATTACCTTCATAGATGGAGTACTCCAATACTCTACCAAAACTTTCCAAGTTTGTATATGCACCTCAGGAGGACAATTTGCCATTCTAATTGCATTTGTTTTAAACTTCCTAAAATAATCTCTTTTCAATCGATTTTTGTACCCCCTCCAATCTTGACCAACGGTTTGCAAAACCCACTTCTTTCCATGCTCTTCAATATCAAATTTGCTCTGCAATTGCAATATATATTTAAATTATTGAACATATAAGCTTCAATATATGAATGTCTCAAAACTAATTTAAAATTGTTTGAGCCAACTCATCATATACCTTCACTATTTCCCATATTGCATCCTTGTTTGGAACTACATGCCAACTCAAATAAGTCAATGGCACTAGATGCGAATTCCGAGCCAATGTTCCCAAATAACTACTCAACTTGTTGACATTAGATTTGCTTGGGCCATTTGGCTGTCCATATACGTTGAGGGTGATAGCTATCTTATTTAAATCTGTGCTTGAACGATGAACTTCAAGACATCTTGTCGGTCCTCTAGTCTTCTTTTGTTGTTCACCTATTTGAAAAACATAAAAGAAATTAGTTCATGTGTTCATATAAAGGTCCAAAAACCATAACAATAAATACTTTTCTATCTATTTTCTACATATAAAGTTAGTGATACCTGCCTCAAACATTAACAATAAATACTTTTATTTTAATGCCATGCACAAATTATCAAAAACCTTAACATCAAGCTCATATACACATCATGCAAATATATTCAATAAAATAAAATAAAAACTCATATATTAACATACCATGAACATTGTGATCGTTATCACCCCCAATAGATAATGACTCCTCAGATGAAGATTCATCATCACTCTCCGATGAATCTTCAGGAATATGGGAGTGAGAGTGGCTAGATCCTGGAAGATGCCTCAAATAGTCCTCCATCGTCGGTGCCATAGCAACACTCTGAGTAGAAGGTCCAACATGTGTGTACGCATGAGAACAACTAGAGCAAACTATCACAAATGTTTTTCTCGATGTGCATGACATCGAGATTGTGTCTCAGCTTATTATACTTTCAGTAAGGTAATTCAAAGAATATACTGCTCTTCTTCCAAGGACCCTCATCTTCACTGTTGTGCACTGGGTTTCTTCTGTATACAACTTTTACATGCTTCAAAAGTTTGAACACCTTAGATCCTGAAGTAGTTTGGGTAAATTTCGCAATTCTTTCTTTCCATCAAACAATCTTTGATTTTGTCTCCATCTATGATCTGAACTCAAAAATCTACGATGTCCCAGGTAGCAAGTCTTTACTATGATACAACCACTGGGAACTTGTATCATAGTTGCAACATGGACATGCTAAAGCTCCTTTAGTGCTCCAACCAGAGAGCATTGCATAGGCAGAAAAGTCATTTAAAGTCCACAAGAGAGTTGCATGTAACTTAAACATCTCCTTCTTGAAGCATCATAGGTTTCCATACCATTCACCCATAAATCTTTTAGCTCATCAATCAATGGTTGAAGGTAAACATCTATACTATTTTTCGAAGACTTTTGGCCTGGAATAAGCAAAGATATCATGAAGTACGAAGCCTTTATACACATCCAAGGGGGTAGATTGTATGGAATTAAGACAACAGGCCACATACTATAGGAAGTGTTCATTGTTAGGAAATGATTAAAACCATCGGCTGCCAAACATAATCTGACATTACAAGGGTCGAATGCAGACATGGTGTGAAGAGAATCAAATGACTTCCACGTTTTCCCATCAACCAGATGTCTAGATTTCCCATCTTTTGGAGATTATTCTTTATGCCACCTTATAAGATGGGTCGTCTTTGAACACATGAATAGTCTCTGAAGTCTGGACTGTAAGGGAAAATGGCGTAAAACTTTAGCTGGAATCTTCGAAGCAGCATTTCTATCCATCTTCCATCTTGAAGCACCGCATACGTGACAAGAATTTGCTTCTACGTC
>JAYMTE010000365.1:0-19081 GCA_036897545.1 Pelargonium fulgidum
TGTAGTAAATTGGACTTAAAAAATTTATTTCACGTATGAAATTGGACCATATTTTTATTTGAATACCAATTTAGTCTTTTAAAATTTTTTGATGTACCAAATTGACCATTTTCTCTATTATATTTTCTCTTTTAAGATATTATATGAGAGAATCACTTCTGTTATTATAATTTATCTTTTATGTTGAACTCTTAAATTTGAGTTTCCTTTAAGATAAGTACATGTATAAGACATTACATGAGAGAGTAGGTTTCCTTATTATAATTTATCTTTTAATGTGAACTCTTAATTAAATTTGAGTTTGAAACTGGCTCTCTATAAAATATTAAGAGGTGCTAAAAATTGCTTTTGACATCACCTTAGGCAGAAAGTTCTTTTGTTGGTGGATATTTTTCTCAATTTCATTTAACATGATATCTGCTTTTGAAAATTTGACTGACGAATATACTCATTTTTTTGGGATAAATAAATATTTTGGCGTATTTATTTGAATGTGATTAAATAAAATAGAAGAAAAATATGCCATGCATATTGTGAAAGATACCATCAATTGTATTAATTAGGCAATTAGAGTTTCATTTCAGCCAAAGAAAATGCAAAATTATAGCAGCAGCATTTGTGGGTTTTTAGGATATAAAGGCAACTATTAAATTCTAATTAACTGGCAATGGCATCAACCAAAATAGAGACCACTCCTCCTAATTCTTGCAATTCATTAAAATTAATATTCACAAAAGATTCACTCATATAGCCAGAAGATAAGATTGAAGATCAATAACTTCATATGTTTATTTATTAAATAAATTACTAGGAAAATAACATTGATATAATACTAATAGGATCATGTATTGAGTGGGCTGAACTTGATGCTAAGGCCCATTGATATAAGGGCCAGCTAAGTTGGGCTCGTTTCTCGAAACATGGGCCTGTCTGGCCCATTTACTAATTCATGAAACCTTTTTCGGACAGAGGCCCAAGTCTTATGCTGTTACGCACACTGAAAATACCTTTTTTTACTTTTAACCTGTCCAATGAGTTTAATATACCGTTTGAAAACTAAAGTGTTATACTTTCCCGTCCTAAAATGAGTTTCCTGTTTATCTAAAAAATGTGTCCCAAAATGAGTGTCATGTTTCTATTTTTAGGTTATTATATCATTATTTTTTTCATATTATTCTTATCACTTATGAACGGCACATGAGCAGATCTGAACTGCACATGAAAAAATAAAAACATGACACTAATTTTGGGACAGAAAGAGTATATAATTTGAAAACTCTTTAATCTCACAATCATTTCTTGAGCACAAATTCATTTAGAAAAATGTTCCGATACGTTCTACTAACTATTCATTTTGTGTCATACTGTTACTCTATTTGATTTTTGTTCTAATTCAGTCTCTAAATTATTCATATTATTACAATTTGTTTCCTCAATTATGCTGTTTTGTTTCAAGTTGATGGACCAAAATAATACACTTTCCAAGTGTATATATATTATGCATGTTTACCAATATTCTATGAAATATATATACTTAAGCTACCTATATATGCCCCATACATAAATAAAAGAAAAATGGAAATTCAAGGTCCAAAATTGCTAAACAAACAAATACCCCCAACAGCAACAGAAGGAAAAAGGTAAAAGACACCTAATATTCATGTGCAACTCTGGAAAAATCACAAGCCTTTCTTTGTCTCTTAGCAAAACATTGCATATGGCAAGATGTATAATGTATTATAAAAAGCCACCACCATACCTTTAGCCTTTTAGCCTCAATCACCAGCTCATTGAAATCCTCTCTCTTTTTATATATATATAAAGAATCTAAATCAAAACTAAACCAATAACCAATTAGATCATGACACTGCCGTTAAATTTTACTCATATTCACTTAAGTGAATTATGAGATCGTTGAGCGACCTTCGCTAGATTTAGAGTTTGTAATAAGATGTCACGACCTCATTGATAGTTTAACCAAAAATAAAAACATGTAGACTTTCTCGTTATATATATTATAAGTTTATGACATAAATTATTTGTCTCAAACTAAGCTACTAATGATATTATTACACTGAACTAAAAATCTAATCTAGCAATCACAAATTCATTGTGTTGTATGATTAATTCTTTTAATGCAATGTCATTTTTTCCCATAGTTTCACAGCCAATTAAAGTCCAAGTGGGGCTCAAATTCTTTATTCCCTTGTACATATAACCTTTTAAATAGCCCTTCTGGTCATCATTGAGAACCCATCTTTCTCCTCAACACCATACCTTTAACCTTTTAAGCACCAACTCATTGAAAACCCATCTCTCTCTTCACTTTCCCCATTTAATGGCTTCATTTTGGTCACTCTCTTCACTCCTATTTCTCATCCTCTTCTTCATGACCCACAACCCTCCCTCAACTCAAGCCTCCTTGCCATACAAATTCACCACCAAAATCTCAACAATCTCAGCTTCACCTGCTCTTCTCCCATCTCCATCTCCATCTCCTCCTCCCCTCTCCCCAGACATCACTCCCCTATTTCCTACCCCTGGAGCTGAAGCATTTCCTCCTTCTGAGTCATCACTTCCCACCATTCCCTCCCCCCCCAGCCCTCCCAATCCTGAATCCATCTCTGCTCCAGGCCCTGCTTTTGCCTTTCCTCCATCTGGGTTCTTGCCAACTTCTTCTTCAGTTTCTCTTAAATCTCCATTAGGATCAGCTCTTGATTCTACATTGGTTTTGAGCTTGGTGGTGTTCTGTTTGATCTTGCAGCTTTATGGAATTTGATGGGATGAGAGGCATTGTTGGTGGTGGTGGTGGTGGTGGTTGGTGGTGATCACTTCCCACCATTTCCCTCCACCCCAATTCTTCTTTTTATCTTTATCAACAAGCATACAAACACCGAGACTTGAAACTGAGACTTGGAAGGACCAAGCAAAATCAACCACTTGTCCTCCCAATTCAGATCTTTACTCCATCTGGGTTCTTGCCATTTTCTTCTTCAGTTTCTCTCAATTCTCCATTAGGAGCTGTGGATTTTACATTGGTTTTGAGCTAGGTGGTTCAGCTTTATGGCATTTGATGAATGAGAGGTAATGTTGGTGGTGGTGTTTTTAGACTTTTAGTAGAGTAGTGGGTGGTGATCAGTTCCACTCCAATTTGTTTGTTTGTTTGTGGACTCTTTTTTCCTTTTTGTATGTCATTATGGGTATATAGTGTTGCTGTATGCTTTAGTGTCTTGTTAGGTAGATCAAGTGCATGTGCATTGTGGCATTATTGAGAGCTGAGAGAAATTTTTAACAATTGAGCACTCGTCAAATGGTCAATAGTAGTCCAATAATTTCACTTGTTTCGAATTTTAAATTCAACGTCATTTCTTGATGGATTCTATTTCTGTTGCTAGTGTTTTTTTTTTTTTTTCCCTTCTTCGTATAAACATACTTTGATTGGCAATAAGATAGTAATTTCTTTTGTCGAATTTGACTTCTATTATTCGTCCATCGACATGGACGACTATTGAATAATTTCTCTTTTACAGAACTCCATTTTAGCCCGTTAGTGATTAGCTTTGATAATTTTTCCAACTTTAGTTATTATTGTTGGTACCTGAGAGTTATGTTTAAACAATAACATCCAACACTTGTTATCACCTCCCTCCATGAATTTTTGGTATAAAGTGTCTAATTTGACTTGGTCAAGTCATTTAAAAAAAATATTTGATAGATCTGGAAAATTAAACCCAAACCTCCGTGCAACCAAAATTCAATCCAATACCACTTTTAGAGTTGGATCAATCGGATTTATCCTATACACAAACAAGTTTTTATATATCTGAACAAAAACAAGTCTTGTCCAAAATCAGAATTGTAATCTCTAATACTTGATATATCTCATTACAGAAGCAATCAATAATGCAAAATAAAACACTTTGTATAGTCCATTGAAAAGCAAATTTGATACACATCTGAAAGCATTTATTCTCAATAATCAAATTACAGAAAATGAAGCAAAAAGCTTTGACTAAAATACTACACAATGATGTTCCAATGACAAAAGAATAACTACAAAATGATTAAATAAAAATTGAGCGAAACTTATTTGTATGCCAACTTTAACTAAATGTACAAATATAAATGTATAAGGACCTTAAACTATTAGGATTTGTACTATTAAAGCGAATCATTCAAATACGTTAAGTAGACTCGTTAATTTTTGTTGGTGTATCAAATATATACTGATGTGACAAGAATAATCAAGTGTTTGAAGTCACATGAGACCCGGGATGACACTGTTATCGTTGGATCATCACAAGCTGGTCACAGAGTCTCGAGTAACTTCTAGTACCTGATTTTACCCGTCATACCAATATCAATGACACATTCAACAAAAGTAACAACTATTTAGCGGATTTGAGTGATTTGCCTTGTTTGTACTGATTCTTATAGTTCCCGATCCTATCTGTACCTTGACTATCAGCTATATTTCTAAACTTTGATATTGCCTAACTATCTTGCATTTTTTAGACTCCTAAGTTTCTTTCATGTATCTTTAGAGAGCAACAACACTTGGCTGAGACTTCCCAAACTCGTTAAAGAACGTACCTAGAAATCGCTCTTTCAGTTTGCTGAATTCGAATTGATTCCGTTTCTTTGGAGAATCCATAGTGGTAGCAATAAATTGCCTCAGCTTCAAGTTCTCGTCTTTCAGCATTCCCACAGCTAAGCTCAACTGCCTTATCACCTCCCTCTTCTCTTCGTCTTTCTCCATCAGTTGCTCCTTCTGGATCTTGTTCTCGTCTCGAAGCCTCTCTAGCTCTTCCCTCAACATCTTCATGGTTTCAGACTCAGCATTGTCGATTAGTTTATGAACCCGGGTTTGATCTTGTTTGGGACCCTCAACTTCAGACTCAGCAGAATCGTCGTCATTATCTTGTTCGGGATCCTCAACTTCAGACCCAATAGACTCATCATCATTATCGACTTGGATTTCATGTTCTTGTTCGGGATCCTCAACTTCAGATTCAGCGGACTCCTCGTCCTCTGAAGTATCAGAGTAGTTACTATAGGTTTGGTCTATTACACTCATTGACCTCTCTGAATGAGATTTCTTGAATGGAGATAGGAATCCCAGGTGAGTGAGGACACGAGTTCCCGAATCAGACTTGAGGGAATCGTATCGCTCAGCTAATGAGCGGTGAGCGCGATAGAAATCTCCAAACCTGTTGATTAACTCGGGCCTTTTCTTGTAATACATCTCTGCGCGCTGGGAAAAGGAGTCTGCGTCTTCCTCGATCAGTTTCAGCATCGCCTCTGTCTTCTCGTCTAGCTCTGCCGTAGCAAAAAGAAAAACAGAATATGAGAATCTGAGTTTTTTTTTTTTTTTTTTTTTGGGGTCAAAAAGCTTATGAAGGAAATGCAGAAATCAGAATATGAGAATCATTTCATAGCCATTTTCATGATCGGAAAATCCTAAATCCAAACTTGAAAAATGTCAATTTCATTTCTAATCAGATTCTCGATCCCATTCCTGAATGAAAACTCTAGCCAAACTCTACCTAACATACAAAAATCGAAGAACCTTTTGGCGGCAAAAAGTTAGAACAATAGAAAATGAAAGTATATGGATATGGATGAGAAATGAAATAAAAGGATTCATTCTAGTTTATAAACACTGTTCAAACTGTGAACTGTTTGTGAACAATCATTGAATCCAATAAAACCTTCATTTCTTATGATAACAATCAGGATTATGATTGTTATCAACCTTCCCGTAAAGGCCTCCAAATTCCAAAGTTTACCCAACAAAAAACATTACTAAGCCAGAAAAAAGAGCTTTTTAAGAGCTACTATAGTACATTCCTAAAACAAAAATTAATCGACATATTTTAAAGTCTGCTGAGAACCATCATACCTAGATCTTGTGGTTGGACCACCAACCAAGATCTTATGACTTTGTGATAAATTCAGAATTTTAATCTTCTACTTAGACCCCCGTTTTGTGTATAGATATTCAAAAACAGCATAAAGGCCACAACTAGTGTTTCACATGTTCACCTTTCGCTTGTAAGTCAAGTCTTCACAAAAGTAACATCAGTTCAGTTTCAGAAATCTTTTGCATTATCAATTTAAATTTCTTTTAGTGTGTGAAATATTCAAATGCAATAATACACATACCCGTCAAATCCACCGCAAATATTTTACTAGTTCATATGCAAGCCGAATTTACCCCAAAAGTAACATAATTTCAACTTCAAGTAACATCATTTCAATTTGAAACAAACAAGACTAATAACAAACCAAGCATGCAAATGTGGAAGAGAAAAAACTGTCCAACAGTCGAGAAACAAACCATGAATGAAAAACCCGACAGAGACCAAAAACAAAATCGATTTACCAGAAAGAGTGGATTGGAGCCATGGAGATCGCTTTGAGCTATTGTGACTATCAAACCACCACCGGTGTGATGACACCATATGATGCTTCTGCATTTCCATCATTTTCCTCTCCACAATTCCTTACCTACATTCACACACATTAATCAAACACAGAAGCAAACCCTCGATTCATTAGCCTCAAAATTCCCCAAAATTAACACAATTAAAGCAGCAACAATGTGATAGTGTTTCATCAAACTCAGACAAACTCTCAATTCACTAGTCCTAAATCTCTATAAATTAACACAAATTAAAGCAACAATTATGAGACTGTGTTTCATTAGCAATAAAACACCAGAGTTAAACAAAAACTCATCTAAGAACAGTCCATATATTTACCAAACTGCCATCATCCTTTACCTCAAAACTCCGGCAACCGCCTCTAGGCTCTACCACCACAACTAGATCCACTATTGTCTTCACATATACATACATATAATATAATGATATGGACATACACATTAAGAGAAAGAAAGTACCTCAGTTCAGAGAGGCTTCATCGCCAAAGGAGAAAGAGAAAGAGACTGAGTTCAGCTACGGTTCTTCGCCGGAGGAGAGAGTACCTGAGTTCAGTAATGATCCTCCACAGCAGAGGATTGAGAAAATTCGAGTTCAGTGATGTTTATTCACAGGAAGTGAGAGAAGCTTCATTGAAGGAGAGAGAAAGTACCTGAGTTCAGTGACCGTCCTTCGCCGGAGAATAGAGAGAATTTAAGTTCAGTGACGATTCTTCGCCGAGAGAAAGTAGCTGAGCTCAGTGACGATTCTCCTACTAGAAGAGAGAAAATTCGAGTTCGGTGACGGTTATTAATTGGCGCAGAGAAGCTTCATCGGAGGAGAGTGAAAGTACCTGAGTTCAGTGACGGATCTTCGCCAGAGAAGAGAGAAAACTTGATTAACCGGATAAGAGAGAATACTTGATTTCAGAGACGGTTATTCACCAGAGAACCTGAGATCAGTACCGACGGTTCTTCGCCGGTGAAGAGAGAGAGAGCACCTGAATCCAGTGCCGATTCTTCACCGGAGAAGAGAGAGAAAACTTGATTTCAGAGACGGTTCTTCACCGGAGAACCTGAGTTCAGTACTGAAGGTTCTTCGCCGATGTAGAGAGAGAGCACCTTAATTCAGCAACGATTCTTCGCCGGAGAATTCAGAGAGAGAAGAGACGATTATGGCCAAAGCGTCTCTGTGTCTCTCTATAGTGTTTGGCTCGCAGTTCTGGTTTCCAAGTAGTACTAGTAATAGATATTTCATTCCCAATGTTACCTCTATTAAGCTCTTCTTATTACACAAAAACCACTACAATTCCCGAATATCTTCTAGGGGCAATATAGGTATATCGATAAAGGCCTGAACCGGGCCGGGTGGATCGTGGGAGCGTGTGGGCCCCACAACCAAATAAAAATAACATATAAAGTGTGAGTGTAACGGTCGAAAAAACAGAGCTTCTGATATAGTTCAACACTAATAAAAATGGAACTTCATTAATGGAGGATTTATGGCCAAGTGGACCCCTAAACATTACTTTTTTTTTTCTTTTTTTTCGTTAGAATCAAATCAATGCCCACAAAAGAAATTATATCTCTACTTACATGCATTTTATTTTGGAAGCCAATTTTGGCATTCCAAGATTTCTTTGCACATTCATTATGTGTAGCTCAAATAAATTAGTACGAGTAACAAACATCTTTTAAGTTTTTTGGTT
This sequence comes from Pelargonium fulgidum, assembly GCA_036897545.1. Lineage (NCBI taxonomy): Eukaryota > Viridiplantae > Streptophyta > Magnoliopsida > Geraniales > Geraniaceae > Pelargonium > Pelargonium fulgidum. Next base: position 8,131 of record JAYMTE010000365.1, read on the forward strand.
ACCGGTTCATGATAGAGATAACTGAGTTCCAAAAGAAATAATCTCTGTTTGCATAAATTACTTTTTGAAAGCCAAATTTTGATATTCCAAGCTTTGTTTGTATTATATTCATTACATGTAGCTTATATAAGTTGATACAACTAACAAACTTCATTTAAGTGTTTTAGTTACCAATTTATACTAGAAATAATTGAGTTCCAAGAGAATACGTTACCCCATTGTTAAATAACGGATAAGTTTTGAGTGTGTTGCCCGTTTTCTTGTGTTTGGTATTTTCATTAACGTATGATTTAGGAAGCTAATTTTGGCATTCCAAGCTTTGTGGCTTATTTATTATGCGTAGTTCGTATAGGTTGATAAAACAAACATAATTTAAGCTTTTACGTCACTAGCTTTCTAGCTTTTGCTAGGGTAATTTTATTTTTTCCTTCTGAAAAGATTCGTTAATGACTTGTATAAATTAAATTTTTGAGTGTTTGATAGCCCTCGCAATTGTATTTGTGGTCATGTATCTTCAGAAAATTCCCTATAAACCTATTTTTGTGTTGATCTTTTCTTTAATGTATCAAAGATGCTGGGAGCTAATTTTAGCAATCCAAGCTTTGTTGCATATTCATTACGTATATAGGTTGTTACGACTAACAAACAATATTTAAGATTTTACGTCACTATGGCTAGTAATATTTTGAAGATTCGTTCGCGTTTGTTAGTAGATAAGCTTTTGGTTGTTTTCTCCGGTCACTTGTTTTAGTGGTCACATTTCTTAAATATCCCTTGTGGACTTATTTCCGTATTTGATCCTTTCATTAATGTATCAAAGATTTTGGGGTCCAATGCTAACATTTAACATTGTTGCCTATTTATTAGGTAGAGTTCTTATAGGTGTGACTAACAAACAAAACCTAAGTTTTAATTTCACTAACTTATGCTTGTGGTAAATACTTTTACACGGATTTGTTCTTCAATTATTTTCTTTCACTCGCTTGCATGTTAGTGGTCACATATATTTTACATATGAATGATATGAATATGGAACAATTAATTTCAAATATGAATTAAAATCTAAGTTTTAATTTCACTAACTTATGCTTGTGGTAAACAATTTTACACGGATTTTTTGGTGTCTGATATTCGATTGGTCTTCAATTGTTTTACATATATATTTTACATATAAATGATATGGATATGAAATAATTATTGTCAAATATAAATGCGCATATAGTTGGAGAATCACTCAAAACTGTGAACCCTTAACTTTTATTTAACACAATCTATACCTATTTTGGACTTTTTGTAGCATGATTTTGCTTATTCATATCATAAAGAACATTTGGCCAAATCCAGCAAGGAATATAGGCCAAATCCAGCAAGGAATATATGCCAAATGGTATAATCAATACTCAATATGTACATATAAGATCTCCTAAAATCTTCCCATGATAATTTTGGGAATTATGCATATACCAAATGGTATGGTATGATCTATCTAATCCTATATGTATACCCTAAAATCTCATCGTCGGGTCAGAGTTCAGATGAAGGAGAATTGGACAGTCTGGATCCACTCCCGCCAAAAACTGGGCGCATGCAAGCATTATCAAACTTGCGCCAGTAATGGTGGACAGTGTTCGTCGGGGTTGATAGTAGCTTGTATAAACTGGGTTCATTACCCAGTATGTTATGGCCGTTCGTGTCTAGATCTGATTCTTGTATATCGCCGAGAAGTGGCAAAGAGGAAGATTTTGTGGAATCGAAGTCTGGGGGCGTGGTGCTGTTTCTATGTTGCTGTGGATGCAGCATGAACTTTACCAGAGGTTTTGTCAAGGACCCAAATACCTGAGGCAACAAAACGGAACATTATTGTCAAGGAGGGAACTCGCCCACTTATATACTCTGCAGACCTAATTCGGGTCGCAGGCCACAGGCCACGTACGGGACAGGTCATAAAACTCACGTACATATTTTGCTACTTTTTATAGACCTTGCTTTCTCTCATTAAGTGGCGAGCTAGACCCTTCTAGACTAACTAAAAAGTAGGCCGATAAAAACACGTTAGTTTCTTGGCCGAGTTTGTTTAGACCCGCAGCCCGCATTGCCAGTTATATTGCTCGGCACCAGTTGACCGAACAACCGATGTGAGATGATTGTCCATACAAGTACAACTACTCTTATAAAATCCACACACCCTTCAAGACCAATGTCCTGGAGGTCCTCACTGTGGCAGCCTCTGCCGGAGCAGCTCCATTTATATATACTCGGCACCAATTGTCCATACAGCCACCCACGCATCCTTCACGACGGATGTCCCCGGAGATCCTCATTGTGGCATCCTCTAGATTTCGGGTCTCTTCTGGATCCATCATGTAGATGCCCTCATCTTCGGGAGGTCCAAATTTGAGTGGATCAACACAAGTGGATGAGAATTCACTTTCCATAACCCCGTATCAAATTCATGCCCCCTTCAGGACTAAAATGTCCTCGAAGGTCCTAATTGTGATAGCCTCCAAATTTCAAGTCTCTCTTGGATCCATCGTGTAGGTACCCTCGTCTCCGGGCAGTCCAATTTTTTTAGGCAATATTAACACCCGTAGGAACTCAAGGAAGTCTCGAAGCTAAGACATCGAGTGGACTAAACACTTTATAACTGTTTGCCCCAAAGATTGTTGGTCGGGCAGTGCAAATTTAAGTGGATCTTATAACACGTGGATGAGAATTCACTTTCTAATATCTAGCTCAGGAGGAGATAGCTCCTCCACTCATGGCCTATGCAGTCGATGTGTAGGATGGTTGCTCGTACAACCACCCGTATTAGAAACCATGTTGAATTTTGAGTTTTTAACTTAACTAGAAGTACGGTAAATGTGATCTAATTATACATGTAAATTATTTTTAAATAAAAACGGGGAATGAGATTTGCTTACCAAAGTACTGAAAAGAACAACTGAGATTGTGCTTGTGATCATGATTGCATTTCCAAGCAGTTGGGTATGCCCTGACCTAGTAAACTGCACACATCATTGTACACAATCATTAAATAAAACCAGTCATGAACTATATATACAAGTGTCTCAGCAAAATTTAAAAAATAAATACGAAAAACTACTTGTTACATATAGCAAAAGGACTTGCACAGAATATTACCTGATTGTAAGCAAGAGCCATAGATACAGCACCTCGCATGAGCCCAGCCCACCATATTGTGACCTGTTAATATCAGTACTCATTCCATTTAGGAACAAGAGACTGTCTAATCGGTTCCCAAACTTTCAGGGAACTAATTTTATGTTAAAATGATCTCCAACTATTGAAAAATGACGAAAATGGTCCCCGGCTTTACCTTCCGTTAGTTTTTCTATCAATTTTGCTGACATGCCATAAAAATTGAACTAACATCTAACGAAAGTTAATATCGATGCCCGTTTTGGTCAGTTTTCAATAGTTGAGAAACCATTTCGGTAGATTTTTCCTATAGGAATTCAAAGAACTTTAAATAACAAAAAATGGTGCTCACCTGCTTCTTGAATCCGATTTTCTCATCACTAGACTTCATAGTTAAATTGGACAGGAAGGACAAGGGGAATACAAATGCTGCCCTCCCGAGTAGAATAAGACCGAGCAGGATTGAACTCACACCAATCGATGTGCCAGGACTGCAAAAAATAGCTAAAATTAACTTACTTTTATTGCATTGTGGTATAAAAAGGAAACAGTTTATCACAATTTGAATAGGTGAATAACTTGACAATATAGACTTCATGAACAATCCTCTGTAGATTCAAAAATTACCTCTTGCTCACGATTCTCCACTTTTCAATGTCCAAGGCGTCCATACCGACATAGAGAAAGATGAAGATCTCCGAGACAAATGAGAATGTCGCAAAAGCGTGCCTGAATAAATTAGAAAGCAGCAAAGAAATATTTGGGAGATTTAGAAAGCAATATATGAGCAATTTTAAAGATTGGAAAACTTGGAAGATAGATCTAACATACTTGGTAGTGACTCTTGAACTTTCAGTCACATTGTGCCAGGTATAGTGTGACATGACGATCCCACAAAAAAATACTGTAAGAATGCCACTTAAGTTGAAGAGCTGGAAGAGAAAAAGAAGTTTCCGGTATCATCAATGGGATAGAAGATTATACAACATTTTACTAAATACAAGGTTAGCAAGATTGAAAACATCATCAAGTTAGGTGGAATTCTCACCTCGGCCAGCATATATGACGAGTACGCCATGAGAATCATAAGACCGACTTCTCGATCAGTGGAGTGCCTGAAATATTACATAATGTCACTTTAGTTTCCACAAAATTATCTTCTTTTTCACATTCCCTCCATCCCAAATGAGTGTCCAATTGGTCATCTTCTTTTCCCTTTATACCCCAAGTGTAAACAAATTCAAGGGTTCCAACTAACATATCCCAATGATAATGTTGGCGATTCATATATAACTAACCAAAAAAGAAAGTGGAGACATGTTTTGGAACAAAAATTCAAGAGAAACTGAACACTCATTTTGGTTCGAAATGAGTAATTGCTTTCTAATTACAGAATAAGCTCATCTTAGGCAATTTATGAAGTAAGGAATTTCGTTTAATATCAATATTAGCGAAAGGATAAGTAAAGATGATTGCAAATCTACCTTCCAAAGTACAACTTCTTTATGATGTATGCGCTGAGCAATCCAACCTACAAGTTAAAATAGACTGTGTCACGAACTATAAATCCACTTGCATAAACATAATGCACAACTGCCTTGCAATACTAACCAGCAAAGCAAAATGGATTTAACAGGGGAGAGGGAGAAAAGACTCACTGCTATACCGAGCAATGTGCTTGTTATAAACAAAGATAAGAAATTTCCAATGAACTCCATGGCAATGCTTGAGGTGATGCGAGAGAGGTCAAATTTCTGTATAGCATTGAAGAGAACAACAGAGGTTGCATCATTTACCACTCCTTCCCCAAATACTAGACTGTGCAGTAAAGGTGTCTCATCCTGATTAAGCACCTGTGATATCAAATGAAAACTTCAGCCAAAAACATTCGTCTAGTTTTCTTTCGTTCCAATTTGCAATGAGAAACATGGGTCTGAAAGTATGTGCGATTACCTGCAAGGTGCACACAGAATCTGTAGCTGAAAGGATTGCTCCAAGAGCTACAAGAAGTGACATAATCAAACATCAGTGAGACAAAAGGAATAAACAAAAACTTACGAGTTGAAAATATGAAAGAACTTTTGTGCTTCAACCAGAAAACATGGATTTTAAGAGACGGGGCGTTTGTTTTCAACAAGAATATCGTGAATACATAAGTTGAAATTTACTTCTCCATAAGAATGCAGCATCTTGATCAAAAAGATATAAAGAACAAACAAGGAAATGTAATGCACTGCGAAATATTAACTACTTCATCTGTCCCAAAATAAGTGCTTGTTCACTTTCACTTGTATTTTTGTCTCAAATCAGTGTTCTCTTTCTATTTTAGGAAGTCAATTATGCATGAATTACCAATAGTATCACTATAATAAGTTAGTTTGTATTCTTTGAGTTTGTTACAACACATGTATGTACAATACTAACTGATTTTTTCTCAAAAAGGAAACAAAGACCTCATTTTGGGACAAAGGGAGTAGTAATAACTACTTCAAAGAGCAATGAGGGATCTGCAATATCTATCAACTAAAAACAACTCAATAATACTTTCAAGCAACCTTATGTATAGAAGATATGTAACTATATGGAATAGAAATTAGACAAATTAAAATGGTAAGTGATAGAGAATACCAAGATAATCCCCCGTCTCCAGAAAACCAACGTTCAACCTTTTGAATAACTGCATGGAACCTGTTTTGAAGTTGGAAATTTGATCAGAATTGTAAGCAGAAAAGGCACACACTCTATTATTAGTTCATTACAACTGACAGATTGAAGCATAGAGCATCAAGTTTCAGAAATTCATGTACAGTTCAGATAAAGAAGACAAGATTTTTCTATTTGTACATCTCAAGTAGCATACCTAGTGATATGATGGCAAAGGATATTAAAGTGCCAATCGCACCAAACAGAACAATTGTTGTGAAGTTCCGGAAAAACTGCTTCTTTTTTACCTTGAACCTGACATAGAAAAAGGTAATTAAGATCCAAAAATCAAATACAAAAACTGTCCTATACAGACCTTCAAGAAACCATTGAAGAAAACTCGTGCTATTGTTGCAATAATCAAACTGACCCGTGCCAATTAGAAAACATTTACTCCCTCCGTCTCAAAATGAGTGTGTTGTTTTCTTTTTGAGAAAATTAGTTATGCATAAATTACCAATAGTATCCCTAGCTAGCATCCCTTGAGTTTATTACAATTTACAACACATGTTCATGGGGTTGCAAGAGGAAATGTATAACATTAACTTAATTTTTCTCAAAATGGAAACCAATACACTTATTTTGGGACGGAGGGATTATCATATAGACAAGTGAACAGTCATTAGACAGTGTGAAACAGAAAGAGAAACAATATAACCGAGTAAAATGCTTGTAACCTAAAATAAACATTTCTTCAACTCAATAACCCAATCCATGCATAATTTTAAAATTCAATAACATTCAGTCTTACCCAGCATTAAATATGATTGGAGGAAGAAGATAAATAAAGAATAGCTCTTCATCAAATACTAAAATGCGAGAGCTTTTCCAATTGGTTGTTAGTAGAATAACAATTCCAGAAAGAAGGCCCTGCAATTAGCCCCAAAAATTCATCACAAAATATTCAGAAAATAAAATAACTTCGAAATATGTCAATGGCAAGAGTAGAGTTGGAGCCACTTTTTAAATTTCTTAATTTATTTTTAGTGACCCCAGAAACTAAAATGTCCCACACAAGCAAGATAACCTAAGTACCAAACTACCTTACTAGGCATTAATATCTCTTTTATAACTAATGTGGACAAGCTATAACAATTGATTATGAGTTTAGTACCACAGAATATGATATTAAATGCAGTAAATAGAGAAAGAAACTCACGATGGCTAGGGCAGTAATTGACTCATTCATCCATCGATTTTTCTCCAAAAGGTGACCGATAACAAGGCAAGCACAAATGAGTGCCACGAATAAAGTTATGGAATCAATCGGAGTTCCATCAAACCCATAGTTAAACTTTAGGTTAGAAAACATGTTTCTAACCCAAAATCACAATTAAATGCAGAAAGTTCACTGTCTCAACAAACAAAAACTAAGCTTAGTGCAATAAATTTCATAATTAGCAGAATAACAGCCAATCAACCATCCATAAACCCATTATTATGCACCAAACCAATTAAGACTCACAAAAAAAAATTAACTCGTAAATTGACGAAATCAAATGCAATTATGCACAGATAAGCCAATTTTTTCAACTTTCCAATTTCAGATCTAACGCATATTACCAAATAAATTTACATTTATTTATCAATCCTTCATAGCAAACATATATAGATTGGTTTGGTACTTTACTAGTTTACTTTCCTCCACTATCTCAGTAACCAAACAACAGCAAGATCAACAACAAGACAAACTAACTTGTGTTAATTAAGAATTATATTTCTCTTTCAACTAAGCAGCTCATGTTTTTAGAAAAAGAGGCAAATGACAAAAATAGAGAAAGCTTAAGACTTTGAAAATTCAATAATTGTGCACCTAACTAAATAACAATCATAAATTGATGAAATCAAATGAAATTATGCACAGGTAAGCAGTTATTTCAACTTTCCAACATCAAATCTAAAAGATATTACCCCAAAAAAATACAAATATTCATCAAGCCTTCATGAGAAACAATATTCGGTCCGTACTTTACTTTCCTCCACTTTCTCGGTAACCAAACAACAGCAACCAAGATCAACCAAAAGACAAACAAACTTGAGTTAATTAAGCATTTTATTTTCTCTTTTCACTAATCAGCTCATATTTTTAGAGAAAGAGGTAAAGGACAAACATAAAGAAAGCAGAAGAGCTAAGAAAATAATTTCCTTCAGATAATTCCGCACCAAACTAATTAGCACTTATAAATTGATGAAATAAAAAAGGCAATAATGCACAGATAAGCCGATTCTTTCAACTTTAATACTTCAAATGAAGGCATTGAACTACATAGATGAAGTCACCACTTTACTTTCCTCCACTTTCTCAGTAACCAAACAACAACACGCAATATCGACCAAAAGACAAACAAACTTGAGTTAATTAAGCATTCTATTTTCTCTTTTCACTAAGAGATATTTGGTTCAGTACTTTACTTTCCTCTACTTTCCACTAAGAGATATTTGGTTCAGTACTTTAATTTCCTCTACTTTCTCAGTAACCAAACAGCAAGCAAGACCGACCAAAAGGCAAACAAACTTTGAGTTAATTAGGCATTCTATTTTAACTTTTCCCTAAGCAACTCATATTTTTAGGAGTTAAAGGACAAAAACAGAGAAAGCGTAAGACGTAAGAAAACAGTTCCTTCCGATTATAATATTCCTCCTCTTCTCCTCTTTTCTCGGCAACCAAACAGAAACCAAAATATTCAAACACTCATAAATTGAAGACGAATGCAAATTATGCACAGTTAATCCACCGATTGCAACTTTAAAACTTCAAATCTGAGACATATTACCAAAACTAATCAAAATTCCTCATGAAAGCTCATCCGAAACAAAGATCCGGTCCGTACTCTACTTTCCTCCGCTTTCTCAGTAACCAAACAACTGCTAAATAAACAATGCTACAGCTTCTGTTTTCACTAACAGTTCATATTTATAGGGAAGTAGATGACAAAAGTAGCGCAAGCGTAAGATCTAATAAAATATTTCCTTTCCGATCATAATATTCCTCCGTTTTTTGTCTCGGCAACCAAACAGAACGTACAAAATTCAAATAATTAAATTTTGAAAAATATATATAGCTATAGCTTACCAGAATTTTCAGGTGAATTCCAAAAGATGAAGATGATATAAATATAAAATAAAATTACAGAGCGCAAAATTTATATGGGCGCCGTGGGAATATTTTTTAGAGGGAACGGTACGCTAATGAATCTGAGCCGTCCGATTCAACGATCGAGATAGATTAGGAGTAAAAGGAATATTCTGGTGGGGCCCAGGGCACCTTGTTGCGGAGTCTACGGTATATAATGCCACGTGGAAAATAATTTTTGTTTATTTTTTAATCAATTGACGGACGTTGACCGGTCGGTTTGTTGTGGAAACAAACAACGACCAAATGTCAGGGCCTCAGGGGTGACCTTTGTTCTCACCAAACATTTTTTTTGTTTTGTTTTTATTTTGTCCTTTTTAATTTTCTGCTATTTTTTTTTATTCAAATAATGCTTATAAGTTACTATAAGTTTTTGTTAATTTAAAATTGAATGGAATTAAATAAAAAAAATTATTTACAACACGAGCTTTCTGGGGGCAAAAGAAATCATTCTTGAGCCTTAATTAATGTATATATGTTTTGAAAGGGAATGCTTATGATATAGATATTTAAGTTTTATTTGTTTACCAAAAAAATGGAAATGTGAGAAATGAATTTGACTAAAAGATTTATTACATGTATGGTAACGGTCGAATCTATACTCGTAAAGTGTGTGAAAATAGTAGTGTGGAGTTACGTGATTGGTTGAAAATTGTGTCATGAGATAACATGATTATGTTACACTAATGTCATGTAGAAGTGACGATGATGTCACCACGTTTGGTAATAAGAATGAGCTCTAAGGTGGAGTTGTGAGCTTCAACACTTGTTTACCAACCAAGTTAACATCGATATATTGTTTCAATTCTCAAGAGTACCCATTAGAGTGCAACTTTCTTGAGACTAAGAACCAACGTTTCATACAAATACGTTTTTAAGTGGATTCAGTGTAGGTTATCATATGGTTTTCAATTTCTTTTTTCTTTATCATTATACACTGAAGCTATGATTGTAGTTTATAAATATGAAAAAGTCACATTTTGTGTTTATGAGTAGTAGTGCTAAATAAAACGCCAATTCTCAATGTACATTGATACAAATAACTCTGTTTTTCAATAATTGAGTTTGTACCTAAAATAATAATACTCTAATAATAAACTGGTTGTGAGGTCAACATAGTCTAAAATAACAAAATGAGTACTAAACTGACAATAATTATTCAACATTGTACCAATAATCTACTTCGATAATAACAAAGATGATAATTAAATATTAAATGTCTTGAATTCAACAACATTTTTTTCCAGCAGAATTGCTAATTTTTATTTGTAACTTAATATTTTGTTGGGGCAAATAAAATAATTTTTTATATAACAGAATACATATTTTTTTTATTTGAACAACTTGTAAAACATGTAAGAAGAAAAAAGAGCAAATAGTTTACAATTTGGTCAATTTTGGGTTGGGTCAAGGCACACATCGGACAAATTTGCGTATTTTGAATGTAAACCCCAAAAACGATTCACAACTTGAACAAACTCTCGCCTTCTTTGGTTTGGGTACGGCTTCTCAACCCGAACTCAACCATAAACCTGAATCGCATCGCCACAACTAAAACTCAATCTCAACTCAAAAGAGATTCAATTCTTGGTTTGATAAAATTCACTATGTGATTTGATTATATGAAAATTGGACCAGATTTGAGCTGTTTGCAAATCCAGGTCTAAATTGTAAAATCTAATACACTATAGTAACATTTTCCCTTTATCCATATGATGTTCTTTTTAGGTAGTGGTGATAGTGACCAAAATGACCTATATTAGCAAATTAAGCTCAACCAAACATAAATAAAAAGGCATTATGATTTCCATACATACTAGTTTTCTACTTGGCGTTGTTGTGCCACATACATACACATATGATTTATTTATTTTGAATTAGTAAATTATTTTTCAGTTTAAAATATTACATCAATTTTATGAATTTTGTGCACATATCATGATGTGAATCAATTAA
>JAYMTE010000366.1:0-19076 GCA_036897545.1 Pelargonium fulgidum
GTTATTGATAAATATTTTATGCTTCCATCTGTTATTTTATCCATTCGATATGTTGATCTGAGTCCTTTATTTTTTGGGTAGATTAATCCCTTGGCAGAGACTTCTGATAACCAGTTGGTTGCTGCTGATGCTAAGTTGAACTTCGACGATAATGCTGCTTTTCGTCAGAAGGAGATATTTGCGTACCGCGATCCATCGCAGGAGGATCCTCGAGAGGTATTTACTTGTGCTGATTCTGAATCTATAGGACATGCATATAATGATTTTATTGACTTTGCTAGAAAAAGAAGTCGTCTTTGTAACTAGTTTATCTAGGGAAATAGAACTCTTTCTTGTTTTTGCAAAGAAGAGTAATCTTTATTTATTCTATACACGCATGAATCACTAGGACTCTTCCCATTAATCCTTGTTAGAATATAAAATTAAAGTTAGTCCTTCAACTATCATCTTAAACTATTAGTTTAGTTGGTCCTCTATGGTCTATATGGTATCAGAGTCTTATTGAATTAGAGGTTACAAGTTTGGGTGAGCATGCTTGCACGTGAGAGTGCATGTAAGAGTATAAAATAAGTTGTGCCTTCAACTATTAGTTTAATCTTTCAGTTGAGTTGGTCTTCTACAATCCTCAAGTCATAGACATCCTGTTTATTGCTCCTTTGCCTTCTGGCAGGTAGCTGCTGCCAAAGCCGATTTGAACTATATTGGTTTGGACGGAGAAATTGGTTGCATGGTGAATGGTGCGGGATTAGCAATGGCTACTATGGATATTATTAAATTGCATGGAGGAACACCTGCCAACTTTTTGGACGTCGGTGGCAATGCTTCTGAAAACCAGGTAATGGTTTAATTTTAGTTTCTCTCCAACTCAAAACACGTTTCCATTTCCATTTTTTTATTTGTAAAAGGATAAGTTAGTGTTATACTCTTAAATATACACTCATGCATTTAATATAACAAACTCAAGTGGTTCTAACCAACTTATTTTAGGGATGTCATTGGCAATTCATGCATAATTACATTTCTTAAAAGAAAGTGCACTTATTTTGGGACAAATTCTTATATAGAGAAAGTCGACACTCATTTTATGAAGGGAAGAGTATGTTGGTGCCATTGGTCTGTTCTGCATATAGTTGTAGCTAAATCCCTCCCTTTCTTCAGTAGAGTTGGCAAGTTGGGAACTGAAATCCGACCCACATTTTTGTGGGTTCGGATCGCATTACCTATTGATTTTTGGGTTGTGTTGAGTTTGACATTGAAAAATTGCAGATTGGGTCAGGCAAAACCTGCACTCACCCACACATTATATGTAAACCCCGCAGCCCGACTCGAGACGTGTACCTCTTGTGGGTCGGGCAGGATTCGGTCTTTTCAAACTGATCCAAAATCCGAATTGCCAGCTCCACATCTATGTGGTATTCAGACAAAGCAGATAGTGATATTTATAGGTGCATGCATCGTAACTATGTGCTAATACTATGTAGATGAATGGTCAACAAACCTAATGATGGTCCACACAACAGTCAATTGATCGATAAATAAAACTAATTTCTATACGATCTCTAATTCTTGAAATTTGTGAACCAGGTGGTTGAGGCGTTTAAAATATTGACTTCCGATGATAAGGTAAAAGCGATTTTGGTGAACATATTCGGGGGAATAATGAAATGTGATGTAATTGCAAGTGGAATCGTCAATGCTGCCAAGCAGGTGAGGGCGTTAGTTCAGTAGGCAGTTGCTTGTATATTACTATTTTCTTTTCGGCACCCGTGACAATTCATGTTCATCAAATGTTTCAACCAAAACATGGCCCAATTATTAACTTTTCTATGAATTTGTGTTCAAGGTTGCTCTGAAAGTGCCCGTTGTGGTTCGTCTTGAAGGCACCAATGTTGACCAAGGAAAGAGAATTCTGAAGGTAAATAAATAAAACACAATCAGAAATCAAATCTTGTCAATTTTGTTCCCATTTCCTTTTGAATCTCCAATAAAAAAACTAGAGCCAGCGGCACCCAAAATCCCACCACTCATTTTTGCAGCTCCAGGTTACGTAAAATAGATAAAATTATTTTTCGTGTCTGGACGGATTCACCCTGAGAAAAGTACAGTCGGGTCAGGCAAACCCGCACTTATCTACATATTTACTATATAAAACCCGCATTCACCTGCCTCATGCGGGTCCGGGTTAAGTCTTTTCAACCTGAATTGCTATCTCTAAGAAAACCCGACTAAATCAACTGTTCCTCATGATTGTGCAGGAAAGTGGCATGGCGCTTATAACGGCGGAAGATTTGGATGATGCTGCAGAAAAAGCAGTGAAAGCATTATCCAGTTAAGGAAATTCCTTACCTCACAATACAATTTTATCTTGTTTTCTTTTTGCTGTGAACCAAAAGGCTCTTTTGGAGATAGAGAGCTTCAGAAAGTTGTGAATTGATTGTTACAAGGACGATTCAAGTCCAAGCCGTGAAACCGCCGCCAAAACTTTTGCTACAAGGTTGGCACATATTCAATCACAATATTTATTTTTTCCTGGCTCAACTCGAAATGAAGTTGGTCTTCATATTTTTCTTATGGTTGGTGAATAATCCATTACTTGTACATTTCTTCTCGTAAGCGAGTACTAAAAATTTAACATTGGTAAAAATATACTGTCCCGACAGGATGTTTGGGTCCCATCAGGGCTTGATCGGACAATTCAGGCAAGAGATTTCTGGTAGTTTTAACTGTTTTTGTTCTCTTTTCTTATTGAGGATGTTTACTAGGTGAAGTTAAATATTGGATTGAAATTGAAGAAAATAATTATAGTAGTTAAATAAAAATATAATTTTGCAGGTACATTTTTCATGGAATAGCAAGTTTAGAGGAATGCTATTTGTCATCAATTTTGTACAAAATACTCATGATGCAGTTAATATCTAAGACAATATAATTTAAAAAAAACATTATTATTATATCAACTAAGGGTCGAAACTGAGCTTCAAGTGGAATCAATGAGAATTTAATAACTTGCTCTTAAAATGGTTTTTAAGAGATTAACCTTTCTTTTTTGAAGTCTCTTTCTTTCTAAAACTTGAATAAACTAATTTTGCATCCTACTTGACCATAATCTCTCAAATTTATTGATAGTACAATCCAGGATAAACAAACACAACCTAAAGCTACAATTTGATCTAAACTTGCACTCACTCAAAACTTGATTGCAACTATCCGAAATTTAATTATTATTTTTACAAATTTGAGTTGCACAAAATAGACCGATTATCTTTCGGTAATTCGGTCGGGAAAATCTGCACAAACCCGTACATTCACGGGAAAAACTCAAAAACTCGAGCTGATCAACCTTTCATCTCGGGTTCGGTTAGGTCTTTTCTACCCGAACTAAATTGGCAGACAATCCCAATCGTCACAATGTTGCATCCACAAGCTTCAATGGCCGACCACGACGGCGCCGGGGAGGCTCGACGGCCTGTTAAGGAAGGCGACAAGCGACGATGAGGAAGAAGAGAACACAACATTCCTCTGCTGGTCCTCCCTGAACCCTAGCCGGAACCTGACTCCGACCAAACAACGCCTCTTAGTCCCAAACCGCTTGTTCTCAACGCCACTCGACCCTATCCGCCTTTCTCCACCTCCTCTGCCATCACCACCAGCCTCGATCTGATTCTCCGACTCACCGGCATCTCGTACTTCTCCCGGATCCTCGAGAATCGCACTGTTTCGAAAGGTAGAGAACAATTTTCGAAACAGATTTTGGATCATCGATCTCATCTTTCAGGATCGGGACGAGTCGGTGTGGGTCGATGAAAGACTCGTTGTTGGTCTTTGATTCGAGAAGCTTCTGGAGATTTGGTGATGTAGATGGATTCGAGGACGGTTTTGATGGCTTGTTTCATGATCTTTTCGGTGGGGACAATTACTGTGAGCGGCCGGAACTTCATGAGGCTGCTACGGCAGCATTTTGTGGTGGAGAAGAAGACGAAGGGGTTAAGGTGATAGATAGGGCTATAATGCAGGCGATCTATATACGAATATGCGGACATCCGGAATGTCATCGATAAAAATAATCTAATGCAATCCGTTTCGATCAATTTCAGATTGGACGACGAGATTTTTCTTACAGAAAAACTGACGAGATCATACAGGATCAGACAAATTCGGTCATTTCACTGTAAATGAGCTGATCTGTTCGATTAGATCCCATCCAATTCGATCCGAAAAAATATCGAATTGGATTTCATGTTTTAATGTGAAATTCAAACTAAATATGATCTGATTAATTGTCACCTCTATAAGGCTAGCATGTTGCACGGCTGTGCGAGGAGAAGATGAGTAGAGATGGCGAATTTAAGGTGGAGTTAGGTTGGGCTCTGGTTGGTGAACACCCGACTTAGAATTAATGTCGTATTTTGGGAATAAAATGTGTTGGAATCCGCTGGTTTACTCTATCCAGAAGTTGATCCGTTGAAAATAAAGTCGGGTGTTGGGTATTAACGGGTTCGGTTCTAAACTACCGACTTTGGATTTGATTAATGTTTGGTAAAATGAGAAGATGCGCCGTCTTGTGTAGCTGCTCAGTGTGTAATGTAAGGGAGATCAGAATGAATGAAAGAAAGTTTAAAAAAACATGTTAGACCAAATGGTTAAAACACTTTGGATTCCATATGAGATTTCAAGTTTGAGCCTCCTTGTCAACGGTATGAAGTGAAATTTGTGGGGTGAGTAGGGTGACTCTCCCTTTGGAGAGTAAGATACATTGTTACTTTGAGTATGCTATCTCATTGATGATAAAAAAAAAGAAAATACTATACTAATCTTAATGTTCTCTCTCATATTTTCAACTTATGAGGGCCTGACTGATATTCATTTCGACCCAGAAATTTATTCGGGTCTTCACAGGGG
This sequence comes from Pelargonium fulgidum, assembly GCA_036897545.1. NCBI lineage: Eukaryota > Viridiplantae > Streptophyta > Magnoliopsida > Geraniales > Geraniaceae > Pelargonium > Pelargonium fulgidum. Next base: position 4,900 of record JAYMTE010000366.1, read on the forward strand.
TGAGCGGCGGTGCCCGCAAATTTGAAAGATCTAGAGTTGACCATTTGAACACGAACATGTAGTCTAAAATAACACATTTTATGGTTAAAAGTGAAATTCATTCTGACTTAAGGAATGAAACCATTTTGAGTTGGATATAGATCAACCTTTAATAACCTTAACCCAACAAACCCAGAATTGCCACCCCTAGTCTCTGAAGCGGCGTTGTGTTCAATTCTCGATTAACTGAATCAATAATTCAGTCAATAGACTGGTTAACTTAATTATATAAATATCTAGTAAAACAAGAAAAATAGAAAAGAATTTGAGTAATTAATTAACTTAGAAAGTATACACAAGTTGATACAACAGAGTCATAATACAATAATATACACTGTTTTTGTTTGTGTGAAGTGTTCATGGCATAAATTTTAATTAGGGTATAAGGTTAAACTAACCAAGATTCTAGCTACCACTGTCACCAAACACACCCATAGAAACCATTTTGTCTCAAGAGTCAAGATAACCCATCCTCTTCTTCATTTTGTACTTTTGACTCCGAAACTGATCCGAGACTAGAAGAAGTCGAATCTAAAGGCGAATCTAAAGACGCAGCTTTCGACGATGATCTGGTCTTTCGAGACACACCGCCACCTGTAATAGACGGGTCCCTCGTGTCTTTTGACTTCTTTCTTCGGGCCTTTCTGATGGCATCTTTTTCAGGGTTGTTTTCTGAACCTGTATCCGAGACCCGACCAGCGTTCGAACTTTCGGATCCTTTGAGGCTACTTTTAGAAGACCTTCTTGATGCTCTTGATTTTTCTCTTCCTAGGTTTTCACCTTCGGCGCTCATATTTGTGCTCGAACGTCTTGTTTTTTTTGGCAAGTCCGGCAAGTCTCTTGTCGTGGATGTTTGCGATCTTTGACTTTCACGATCTAAGCAATTAAAATATTGTCATCGATATTGACTAATTTACACATTCAAAGTTTCATCTTAATTTCAGTCTAACTCTAACTCTTACAACATCGATATTATTATATATAATTACAAATCAGACCTTCAGTATCTTCGTTCGCGCTTTCTGATTCCTCTCCTTTAAAGTCACTCATCTGCATGTAAATTTCAATACTTTTATCCCATTGCAAAAAGATAACTCAAATAATTGTTGAAAATATGTGATCAAATTGCAATTCGAGTTTGATATATTTGACCTATAAATCATTTCTCCAATATGTTTCAGAAATAACATTTTATCCTTCAATAGATGAGTCAGTATACGGGTTATACAATCCGTCTACTTAGGCGGGTTTGACACAAGCACGACTCAATCATCAAACGGGTTGAGTCAATCAACACAAACCCGATTAAGTTGAACCCGAACTTATTTCAATTAATGTTGTGTTTTGTGTCAGGTGTTTTAACTCAAATTGTCAGCCCATAAATAATAAAATTACCCATCCTGGTTGATTCACAGATGGGCCATCCCATCCAATATGAGCTACATGCTTTACATCTGTGGGAAGACCAATCTGCATTTCAGGTTCTTTCTCACTATCTGCACAACATAATGACCAAATTAACCATCACATTCTTTACTATTTGGATTTTCTTTTATAGAGAAAATAAAACATATAAAACTTGGAAGAAAAAAACAGAAATTCAATACCAAATTTTTGAGAAATGTATCTTAGTCCCTTGAAAAGACCTTTCATCTTATTGGATGCCATAATTTTCAAGCACTGTTTTTGGCTTGAAAACTTTCAAGTATTTCCCAAGAAAATGAAGGAAAATTCAAGCATCAAATCTGAAACAAACACAAAATGTACTGAGAATATCAAGAACAACAAAATTTTCAGAGCTATTTTCATGACCAAAAATCATAATCCAAACAATACACTGAGAATCACATTTCCATTTTGATTCTCTAGATTCTCTATTTCATTACTGAACAAAAATTCTAAACCAAAAGCTACCTGAATTCAATGTTTTAGAGATACACACCTTGCACCAAAAGCAAAAGTCGGAAAACAAGCAAGTGAGAATGTTACATCAATGATAACAAAACAAGGTTTTGACAAATTTGGAGACAATGGGTTGTTTTTTCTAATACCCTTTTAGCCAAAACCAGAACTCAAATCGAAAATTTAGGGAAGAAACATTTGGTAGAAGCCATATTTAGAAAGGTTTTTACAGGTCTTGGTTGGTTGGTGGTTACTAGTTCCTCGGAAACTAGAAATGTAGAGAGAATTAGATAGCATTGTAACTAGGGCTCACAATTTGAGTCATATCTCGTGACATGTTAGGGTTAACTCACAAATATAAGGGTTCAACATAATCATTTTCATACCGAACCTAATTGACCAACCTTACCCATTTAATTGAACAGATCATACACGGGTCGTGTAACTCATTCTATATAGTAATCGAGACATGTTAGGGTTAACTCATTCTATAGACATGTTTTGGTTAACCTCAACACGACTACGGAAGACAAATTGTCGCCCCTAATGGTAAATTCAAGAACGAGGATCCAACCCGCTCTCGACATGAAGCGTTTAGCGGGTCAAAGATTGATCAAACCAAGTGAGTATGTGACCAAGAAACATTATCAATAATCAATACCAAAATTATATAGAAAAGGTGGAGAACAGTTACATGCTAGTTTAATGGTTTTGTAATTCATACTAAACATGTTATGATTGGTGCATATAAGAAGTATAGTCTCCAAGAACGGAAAACAAAGATCAAGGGGCAAGAAAGTCATTATAAAGATATTAGTTGCCTTCAGGAAGCTTTTAACTCGTCCAATCCAACGCTTGCCTGCAAAACGAGGAAAAAAATCATAATATGTCTATCATTCTTGGGTTAAATCTTCATACATCCTCGTACCGTTAAAAAAAAAAACATAAGTTTTAACCCATAGACAGTTATTTTAATGTTTACATCATTGGACTGACAGAAAGTGTGGTTTATCACTGAAATCGGTTGATGATAATCATAAGTTTGTGTTATAATCTTCAATTTAGGGTATTCTTGTGTTAAATTTAGAGGAGCTTTGGTTAATTTTTGTGTTAAGATCATGCAGATTTGCGAGATTAACTTGATGGTAGATTCAATTTATTAAAAAATATATATCTTTTGCCGACCAATTCCAAAAGATTTAGTTTAGGATTCATCATAAGGGGAAAACCATAAAATCTAAAATGTGTACGAGGCTATGAGCTTTTTCATTGAAAATGGTCCATAACCAAAATTTAGGAGCCCTTTTCAAATGTATAACAATTTACGGGTGCATAAGGATTTAACCCATAATTTTTTATTAACAAATGTTCACGAACCAAAATTATGAATTTTTAATGAGGAATGACACAAAAACCTTGATAGTTAACACCCGAATTGTGAGAAATCTTACCAAGAACTTGTGATTCTCCTCCAGAAGTGGACTGAAGTTTGCGCAGAAACTTTCAATGTCGGAGTTGAGATCGCTTGTGCCTTCTATGACAGCCATAAACTTTGCCCTGTCAGGAGCAAGCTTCATGGCAACCTGTAACCCAATCCATCGATAAATATGCAATGAATTGAAGAAAAAATAAATCATACAAACTAATTAATTGATTTATGTATTTCGGCACTGAGGATGAGACTTGGCGCAACTAGAGCTTTCAATTTGGATCTGAACCCAGACATCCGAAACTCGACCAACATTATTTGTGGGTTTGGGTCACATAAAATATACCCCATTAATTTCCAAGTCAGGTTAGACACCTCTTGCAACCCAAACATGAAAAACTCAACCCCTCCGCAAAGCTAAGGTGAGGCTACTGTCTTGAGCACTGGGTCGCCTTTTTTTGTATAAAATTTTGGCTGTTAATCGGTACAAAAGATGAAGGTTTTACAAAACAAAATTACTTATAAAGTTATGAGGTTACGCAAAGATAGTCAATATGTGTGTGCATGATTGGGTCCAGACTGGAATTTTAGACCCAACCGGCCTTCGGTTCATGAATTTTGGGATCGATCCATTCCCCTACTAGTCACTAGTCAGAATAGCGTTTTGCACAAGCTAGTTCATATTATTAAATATACCCAAGAATATGTTTTCTCAACTCAGAGCTAAGATACTCTTTGTGACTAAAAGTTCAATTGTGTTAACGAGAGCTTACTGAAAAACTTGAACTGGCTAGCCATCCGTGCCATTTCTTCAGAGTCTTGCTGTAAGAATCACTGCAGGCTTGTGACATGGTCCAGTCCGGATTTCGCAGTAGGTCACGAAACAGTTCCACCAAGAAATCCATGGCCCTGAAAATATAAGTTACAAAATGCATGTCATCTAATTCATTTTCATACTTGCGTATAGAGCACAAGCTATGAGCAATGCCTACCTTGTTAGCCAAAGCAAACCGTTTGTGCAACTTGATGAAGCCGTTGCTGTTTTAGCTTCAACCTCAGCCCGGACCAAGCTGTACAAGTGGTTGAACTCTGATGGGTTGGATAAATATTTAGACTCCAACCTCTGCCATTTTTCAGAGGAAAAAGGAAATATCAGTTTTTAAGGGATATGTATAGGGTTAAAAATCTAAGAATTGAACGGTTTCAGCTGGCAATTGAAATTTGAAGGGAAAAATGCTTTGCATCCTAAGAATGTCATTTTTTCTATACATGGTAAGATCCATAAGGATGATATTGAAGATGGCTCAACTTGGATACCAGTCACTGGTTTAATATTGGTTGTTCAAAAGTAGAATTTACCAGCCAACAAATCAAGTTCATTTTACAAATTTTGAAAAAGTAAGTATTAAATTTTATGTGAGAGAATAAATATTCACAAAATAAATTGGATGGCCCACATGATAAACAGTGCTTGGCAGAGTACAAAGGCAATGGAAAGCAGAAACCATAATTTGAACGAGCAAATAAAGAACTTACTGATATATTACCACCAACGTCGTATTTTACAAGCGTCATAGCAGCTCCAAACTTGTCTGTCGTGAAAAAAAGGAAACAGAACGCAAAATGAAAGATAATAAAAAGCAACTAAGTTCTGAATTGAAAATGATTTCTGACACTGAACATCTAGAAAAAGCCCGACTATTCACGCCATGATAGTAATATCTAAATGCAACTCAAAACTAGTACAACATTATTAACTATGCCAACAGAGGCTGAGATATAATCATACAACTGTGCACTTAAACCCCAGAGGACATTTGCTCTTTTTAAAACACTGATAATATCTCTAAAATAAGGTATTGTAGAGAAATGTTATGATCCCACATCAGAAACATACCATATACCAAGGGTGCTTCTTATTTGTTCTTCCATCTATTAGATTGTTCCATTGGCTCTTCAATTGAGAGTCGACCAAAGTGGAAGGGGGGAACTCGAAGGATCAGTGTGCCCCAAGAGTGGGTCATCTAGAGCTGGCTACCAAAGCGGAAGGGGAGAACTTGAAGGATCAATGTGAGACAAGAGTGATCAGTGCCAGTTAAGAGCTGGGTACCGCCGACAACTTGAAGGATCAGTGTAACCCAAGAGTGGGGCCACCAAAGTGGGCCGTCTAGAGATGGCTACTACTTCTCAGGTTGTCTTGTCGGTTTCCCCCCTATAATACTAGTCTTTTGAAAGGTTATGTTATGTCAGCAAAATGCTTAAAACTAGTCTTTTGGAAGGTTATGTTATTAAAACGCTTAAATCTAGTCTTTCGGATTGGGCTCTCTTAGCACTTAAGCTGATAGTTGAAACTTGAAAAACTAACACTAACTTCATACTCTAACACACATTCTCAAATGCAAGACTACACATAGTCCATACATAGGTCTTGTACGACAAGACTCGAACTCGTGACCTCAAAGCCTAAAATCCTCTAGTCAAGTCAGCTAAAAGTCTAAGACCTTGTACAGATACTTAAAGACACAAATATCAATTACTATCGAAACCTTGAGCTTGTAAGTTACAACAAAATTATAGCAAAATCATCATTACAGTGATGGCACGTGCGTAATTGTGAAAACAATTAAACAAATCAAGGAAATGAAATAGGTAGTATAGGTGAAGGTACCGATAACAGGCAAGATGTTTTTGCAGACATCTAAGAAAGGCTTTGTGAGCATTTCGCCATCTTCAGATCTCACATGTCGCATCCCCTCCAGAGATGCACTGAACACTGATCCTGACTCCATTTTGATTCCCTAAACAAAGCAAAGCAAACGAAACAAGCAAATCGAGATCAGAACTGGTAGACTTTAAGCTGAGAAATGGAAAACTTGCTACAGATTTGCGTGGTTTCGAGTTTTGAACCAGCGATTGCGAAGCTGAAGAAGGAACTATAGTGAAGAAGGCGTGTAAGAGACGAAGCTGGTCTGAGAAAATGCTGTGACTCGTGCCAATGTCTGTGTTTTGGGATTGGGCCGTCTCTCCTGTGGGCTTCAAAGCCCACGAATCGGCCCATTTTGTCCAATTTCGTACCAAATCAGTAACTCGGGCCGACCCAAAAAAAATTGTTTAATACCATGTAAGCAAATCAGACCGAATTAATTTTTTGTTTTTGGTTTAATACCATGATGTGCTCTGCGTGGGGCTGCAAACACGTGGTTGACACATTTTAGCCGTTTGATCACAGGTTAAAGTTCACATCTCTAAGGATATGTAAAACGGAGATTAAATTACTTTTTCATTTAGACTTTACTCTTGTTAGTTCACATCTCTAAGGATATGTAAAGCGGAGATTAAATTACTTTTTCATTTAGACTTTACTCTTGTTGACGGCAAATATGTCTTCTTTATAATTTATAAATTGTTAATTTCAATAGGGTATAAAAATATAATAAGACCATGTTTGGTTGCTCAACTTCTTCTTACAAGGACCTCCACGTAGAAACGTCTACAAAGAAAATCAGTCGTTGATGTTTGGCTAACTCTCTTCGTGCAAACATTTTTTCAACGCAGGAGCTCACAACCTCCTGCAGCTCTCACATGAGGTAAAAGTCGAAAGTGGTATTACTTAAATGCCTTTCCTATTTCGCAATTTCTAGATATTTCTCACCATAGCTCTCAGCCTCCTGCAGCTCTCACAAGAGGTAAGAGATGAAGAACGGTGTTACTAAAATACCCTTACTATATCACAATGCAATTACGATACACTATAATTCAAACCATCTTTTGAAAGAAATGGTTTACCGTGTAGGATGATAGAGACAACTTTGTTGTTGTAATGAGTTGACCTTCAAATCATAAAACAAGTACAATGCAATAAATGGTCAACACTAAGCGATTATGGATCAACAAGTATTTGTTTGGCAATGAACAAAGTTTTCGTAACTTGTTTTCAGTTAACCCTATTGTTTCAAGATTGACCTTTCGCTACAAATATGACAAACACACAGTTCTTTCGAAAACAAGAGATCGACCTGAATTCATATTGATAGTTCAATAAGAGTACCAAAACATATCAAAATTACATTTTCAATGTACTTCTAGACTAAGTATACCAAACAAACCCTTTATTTACTTCTAGATGTAAGTTTACCAAACAAACCTTTTATTTTCTATCCATATTTAACTCCTTCAAGCTTTGTACTAACCAAAACACATTTGCTACTACTGAAACTGTTCAAAAGACAAGAAAAAAGAAAAACATTTGCAAGGCTTATTCTGACTCCTCCGTCTTCAAAAGACGCTGATCGATACCCCTGACAAGAAAACACGAATCAGGACAAGCGCAAATGTTAACCAAATTATATTATTTAGGCAAAAACACACACAAAAAATAAAGATAAGTGAGCTAATATTTCAGCGTGGAACCTTTAGTCGAATAGGTCATGCTGCCCTTTTATGGATAAAACTGCAATAGTGGAAACTATATGATATAAAAAATTGCTCGTATAAATTAAATGGGTTAAATATATATTGAGTCATGCAAGATCAATCCAACTCCAAACTCATTTAATTAAATGCCTCCAGTCGTGTAATATAAAAGCCAATTATTTAAACATGTTGATTGTGTCGTGTCGTGTCAACAAGTATTCAGGTGTAAAAGAATCACCATCGGGATATCAATTGCGATCAAGAAGCTTATATCTCGTCCAGAGCAAAACTCGCCTGCAAAACGTCAAAACAAGAAAACAAAAGAAAAAACAATTTGCGTCTTTCTAAGAATGTAATTCTTTATTGATAAATGTTCGTGAACAAAACTTACGAAGTTTCTGTGCTTATTAGTTAATAACCGATTTGCGAGAAATCTTACCAAGATCTTGTGATTTTCCACCAGAAGTAGACTTAAGTTTGCACAGAAACGTTCAATGTCGGAGTTGATATCACTTGTGCCTCCTGCGACAGTCATAAACTTTTTCCTGCCCGGAGCAAGCTTCATGGCAACCTGTAACCCAATCCATTGTGAATATGTAATGAATTGAAGAAGAAAGAAATCATATGAAGTAACTTATCGATTTATAGCATATTGGCATTGAGGGCGAGCCTTCGGCACAATGGGAAGGTTGCTACCTTGAGGTCTCGGGTTTAAGTCGGGAAACAACTTCTGCGCGAAGCTGAGGTGAGGCTGTTTGTTCTATGTACAAAAATAACCCTCGTTTGACCCTACAATAAGAGTCTCGTGGCAGTAAATTGGTACAATTCACTACAAGAATGATCACCTTTCATGGTGAACAAAATTTGTCACAAGAGGACTAAAATCCTCAGTGAAAAGTCTCAAAACGGCCGTGGCCAATTCTCTTGACGCAAAAACCTCCAAAACAGATGCACTTTTTTTATAAACCTTTCGCGACCGCTGTTTTTCTTTTACTACGCTTTTTCGTCGCGAAAAGCAAAATTTCTTGTAGTGAAGATAGGTGTACCCATTCTGGTCCGGAACGAAAGACCGAAATTTCTAATTGCAAAGACCGAAGTGCTTGTCAGTGCACACTTTCTGGTCCGGTCCGGCTTTCCAATCCAGACCAAATCATGAACATCCGTAGGTTCAAAAGATGGTCATTTGATGGCTTTATGAAACAAAATTACTTTAAAATTGTGTGGTTACACAAAAGGTTCATCCAACTATTGGCCCAAATAAAAAAAACTTCTTCATGTTTTATAGTTTCCATGAGAATAAGCATTCTCAACTCAGCCTATGAGACAATTTGTGACTAAAATTTCAATTGTGTTACAAGTGCTTACCCAAAAACTTGACCTGGCTAGCCATCCATGCCGTTTCTTCAGAGTATTGTTGTAAGAGACTCTGCAAGCATGCGACATGGTCCAGTCCGGATTTTGCAATAGGCAACGAAACAGTTCCACCAAGAAATCCATGACCCTGAAAATAAAAGTTACATAGATACTCGTAATCTGAGTCATTTTCATACGCAAATGCCAGGAGCAATGCCTACCTCGTTAGCCAAAGTAAATCCTCTGGGCAAGTAGATGAAGCGGCTGGGGCTTTAGCTTCAACCTCAGCTAGTACCAAATTGTACAAAAGGTTGAACTCTGATGGGTTGGATGGATATTAAGACTCCAACCTCTGCCATTTTTGAGAGGAAAAAGGAAATATCATTTTCGTTGGAACCGACTAACCGTTTTAATTGCATTTTGGAATAAATTAAGTAGAAATTTTGTGCAAAACACTAAATATTCATGAAATTTTTTGGATGGCCTACATGGTAAAAAGTGTTTGGCAGCTAACAGAGGCAATGGAACGTGGAAACCATAATTTGAATGAGCAAATAAAGAACTTACTGATATATAACCAGCAACATCGTATTTTACAAGGGTTGTAGCAGCTCCTAACTTTCCTGCCGTTAAACAAAGGGAACATAAAACGAAATGAAAAATAATTAAAAGCAACTAAATTCTGAATTGACAATGATTTCTGACACTCAACATCTATAAACATGAAGGTACCAATAACAGGCAAGATGTTTTTGCAGACATCTAAGAAGGGCTTTGTGAGCATTTCACCATCTTTAGATCTCGCATGTCTCATCCCTTTTAGAGACGCACTGAACACCGATCCTGACACACCTTCCTCTCTTTTTTTTCCCTAAACACACACATACACACAATGTTCAGAAGAAACCAACCAACCAAACCAACAAATCAAGAGCAGAACCGTAAAATTTTCAGCTGAAAAATGGAAAATCTGCAACAGAGTTTGGTGATGATTTTGAGTTTTGATGATCAACCTTGGGTGTGTGTTTGAAGACCGTCCCTACCTGATTGTGCGTGTGTTTGAGGGCCGTCTCTACCTGATTGTGTGTGTGGTTGAAGGCCGAATGTATCTGATTGTGTGCGCTGTTGAGGGCCGTACGTATCTGATTGTATGCAGTCTCTAACTGAGTCTCTATCTGATTGTGTGCGTCGTTGAGGGCTGTCCATACCTGATTGTGCGTGTCTTTGTGGGCCAAATGTACCCGAGCTCCTGAAACCAACCAACCAACAACGACAAATCAAAATCAGAACTGTAAAATTTTCAGCTGAAAAATGGAAACTCTTCAACAGGTTTCTGTGAGTTTTGAGTACCAACCTGTGGTGAAGCTGAAAGTAACAATAGTGACAGTGGGGTGTAAAGTGTAAGTAGGTATGTGCATCGGTCCAGAACCAAACCGACTGTGATTACCAACTATCATCGGAGCAATTGGCTTAAGGTGTTTGCTCCTCCAGAGGTCTCAGATTCGAGCCTCGGTTGGTACGCTTGCTTATTAACAAAAAAACAACTGTGATTGTGTGTGTGTGTGTTTGAGGGCCATCTCTACCTGATTGTGTGTCTTTGAAGACTGTCTCTACCCGAGGTCCTGAAACAATCCGTACCTGAGATCCTGAAACCAACCAACAATAACAAATCATAATCAGAACCGGAAAATTTTCAGCTGAAAATAATGGAAAATCTTCAACAGATTAGGGCGAGTCTTGAGGACCAGCCTATGAGTGAAGCTCAAAGGAACAATAGTGAAGAAGGGGTGTGCATCGGTCCAAAACTGGACCAACTTTGGTCGGTCCTGGGACCGGACCAAACGACTCAGAGTGGACCGGACCAGAATGTAGAGTTGGCAATTTAAATCCGAACCCAAAGAAAAAAAAAAAATAATCTGAAAACTGATCTGACTTGAAAATCCAATCCGACCAATTTTTGGGTCCGTTCCGATCAGTGCCCGAAATCCGAACGGAAACTTGATCCCTTTCGGATAGGATTCGGATCAGTCTTTATCAATCAAACCCAATCCGAGATATACAAATTGCCAACCTCTAGCAGAATGGACGAATTTCGATAAGAATTTAAAAATAAAAAAAAATCCAAGAGTGAGGTTTTTGGTGCAATGACTCCTTTTGAAACATGTGTTAGGCAAATACAATTATACAAGTTGCTGAATTGTTCACTTAAAAAAGTAACAATTAATACACACAAATACATATACAGATTAATTAGTGATATTCTATACACATTTGTAGAGTTATTAAAAAATATAACATGAAAACATAACCCAACAATCAATTAAATTGGAAAATATTATGGATTGAACTAACTTAACTTACTAAAAAAGGGTTAAAGTTACCATTGTTCATCCTACTATTTTTAGAGTCACTAAAAACACTATAACTACCCGTTCTCATTAACATTGCCCAAAAACTCATATTTTGGCCTTTTAATGAGAATTTTGTTAGTTAAGAGTAAAAAATAAGCATGTGCCTAGCATATGGCTTCATCTTCTTCCTTGAACACCCCAATTTGTTGCAAGCACGAGACTTTCATAATGTGTTTGCAGCAAATAGTGGCTGAAGTATCATTGGTGATTTCACAAATAGTAGGAGGATCAACGTGATACGAGTTTATAGTTAAAGAATTAATGGTAGCTTTAAACCAAATGAAAAACATAACCTAACATATCCACTATTGACATTTGTCACTTGACTCAACTTCACCTAACAATCAATTATATTAGATCACCAATCCACCATCATAAATAGTGAATCATTATAAAATAACAATATAGATATATACTATAATATAATAAATAGAGTTGACAACACATGCGTGCGTGTTGTGCTGAAGGTTGAATGTGTTATATGGATTAACACGACCACAACACGTTTGGCACAACAAACTACAAGCAAGACATGACATAACACGAACATGGAACGACATAACACGAACATGGTACGTGTCACAACACAAATAATTAATTGTCCGCTAGGATTCCTGATATTCAACACAAACACGACTCGATTACAAAATTAGTGAGTCCGAATATGCTGATTTCGTGTCGTACCTAAGCAGCACACACACACTGCATTTTCACCACCATTAAGCTCAATCGAACAGCCAATTTCTGAGTCTGGTTCTGTTTCCGATTTCATTTCTGGAAAAAACAGCAAAATCACGAGAAAAAAATGAGAGAAACAAAATCGCTAGGAGCACACACCGACAATACAAATAGATATAGGTTCCATACCAGCCGGAGATGGAGTCGCTTGCTTCGACGCCGGTTGCCGGAGATGGAGTCAGTGGAGAGTATTGATCATTTGTTCTTAGGTTTTTACTGGAGTGAGGTTTATATTTTACTGCTTAGGTTAAAGCTGACCATTTGGATCTCGGGTCGGGTTTGATGCCACGTTAAAGCCCGGCTCAAAATTAGTGTGGGTTTTAGGTTCACGCGGGTTTGCCTGATAGGGTCTAGGAGTCATTGGATCGATTTTATGTGATTCGAATAATGCCGATTATATTTTGAATGTCTGTGAGTTTTACGGACCAGGTTTTATTGGCTTCTGGACAGGATCGGAGCATGCGTGACCGAAGACCGAACTGACCAATTTTTGTAGTCCATCCCAATTGTTGGACAATTTTATGCATACCCGACAAAATGGGTCGTGGGTCTAAACAGATAAAGTTAAATACTCACATTTTCATGGATCTACTATTTATCGATCCTATGCTTAATTGCATTTCTCGGGTAATGATTAAGATTGACAAAAAGTAGTTTGATAGTATCGTGTGCGTTTTTTGGGCCGTACTGTATAAGATATGTAGCTGGTCGATTCCAATAAAAGAACAAAAATAAAGGAAGAGACTTGTGTTGTGACTATTGCTTAGAGCTAACAATTCATGTGAACGTGTCTTTCGTATTAAAAGTTAGTCGTGTACTATATGGGTTAGCAAGAAGACGACACATTTAGCAGTCTTAGGCTAATTTATTATTACAACACCTAAATTTGTGTGTCATGTGAGTCACATCACGAATAATTGATTATACGTGCAAGAACTCAAATACAAAAACTAGTGGGCCAAACACGTATATTTTGAGTCACATGTGAAACACAAATTGCCAACCCTACTTTAATCCCATACATTGGATTAGGACATTAGTCACATGGGGTCGGATAGGTGTGTCATCTTGGTCCTCTTGTACTAGGAAAAGTTATTCTCCGCACGAAATCCAAAATCCGACTTGTAGCTCGAAACCCAAAATCCAAAATATCATCTAGTTATGTGTTGTAGAGATTATTTATTTCACATAGACTCGTAATCTCAAAATCATATAATTACTTTAGTTACAAAACGAAATATTACACATTATCTTTCTTTAGTACAATATTTGGTCAAAAAATACAATAAAAACCAATATATAAATAAAAAATGAATTGTGCTCAGTGTTGAAAGCACAAAATGATTTCAAAGAGATGATAATACACAAGAATCTCATGGCATAATCTTTATCCACAGACCTAGTGAACCTCAGTTCTTTGGAGGAAAAAAATAGTAATTACTAAGATATATGAAAGAATCGGCGCCACCGAATAGAAAATCTTTCGCAATGTAGCATAAATCCCACCCGTTGCTCGGAAATAGAGTCCGCGCTTCGCGGGTTGATGATCCGATCGTTGTCTACTTCTTGTTCTTGGCATTTGCTTGCAACTGCATGCATAAACAATCATGGAGTTACTTGGTTGTCTGAATTATGAGCTACATTTTACAAACAAAATGAATTTGCGAAAGTTCTATACCTAGCAATGTGGCTTGTGGGCTTGAATGGGTACACAATTTTATTGGGTTACATCTTGTCGGTCCCTAACATGACTCGTCACTTAGTGGGACAGGTTAGGGCCGATAAAAAATCGCTAAACAAAAATGCGTGAGTTTTTTGGTTTGACGCACAACTTGTATTGCTCGGTTTTCAAAGTTCTATACAATCTCATGAGAGTCAATTTGTATGCAAGG
>JAYMTE010000367.1:0-19071 GCA_036897545.1 Pelargonium fulgidum
CATGTCAAAAGTTTAAGGACGAAATCAGGTCAATATTTGATTAGTTAAGTGACTATTTTTGAGTTCAAAAAGAGTTTATGAACCAAGTTGGGTCGAAACATGAAAGTTCATGGACAAAATTAAGTCAAAACACGAAAATTTGTGGGCTATTTTGGATTTAAAAAGTTCGAGGACCAAATTAGTCGAAATACAAAAATTTAGGAACTCAATTACGTCTTTTACCTTAAAATTTAACTCGTATTCATCTCAATGACTTTGTGGTAGAAGAACGACCCGCTGGATCCCGTCAATTTATTATGTTGTTAGTTACTTAGCCTAAGCCAATTTTTATTTGACTTAGACTCCTATTTCTCTTTGTTTATTTACATTAAAATTTTCTGCTTAAAATCTTTAATTCAACTACTCATCCGTTTCAAAATAAGTGTCATGTTTGTTTAAAATTTTATCCTAAAATGAGTGTCATGTTTCTATTTTTAGGTTATTATATTATTATTCTTCCCATATTACCCTTATCACTTATAAAGTACACCTGAGGTGTAAAAAAAAAAGTGAGGGTGATATTAGAAACACATTTAAAATACCACCCTCGCTTTGGAATAAACAAAACGCTCATTTTGGAATAAACAATTGATTTGAGATTTGGTCTTGGGCTTACTTGATTCAGTGGATGGCCCATTTATTACTGGGCCGAGCTAGATATCCAAAACACCCAAAGCCCGTACAGAAAGTCCACATCATGCTCGAATTTAATTGGTCAATCAAACTATATTCACCTACCACAACCAATCACACAAAAACACGTTCCAGATGCAATGATCCCCGGCCGTGTCCAAACACTCCTCCGATAACATTAGGGTTTGTCGCTCGAACGGACCCGAAAAGCGAAAAAGACCGCGAACAGCATCTCCAGTTCTCCACCACCATCACCGAAAACACTCTCGTCCATGGAGCTAGGGGCTGCTTCCAGAGTTCTCAACACCAATGCGCCGTCGTTTTGCTGGAGGGACATCCCAAAATCGCGTCTTTTCACGAACCTCCCGCTTCGAATTTCCAGTTCATCTGTGCGCTTAGACTGCACATGCAAAGCCACCTTGAAGGACCGGACCGTCCCAGTTGAAAAGGCCAGTTCACTGATTTTAGATGATATGGTTCTGTTTGGTTGCCCAGAAAGTGAAGGAAAGCGATAAGGAAATTGATATTTCATTTTTGAAACTTTTAACTAAACAGTGCCCAGTTTAGATTGCCTTCTTAGGGTAGTTGGGTTTTTGGAAAGTATTTATTTGATTGTTCTGTTACAAGAATTACCTTTCTCTTCTGATTCAATGCGTGTTTTTTATTTATTTATTATTATTGTGTTTTTAGGTGAAGGAGATGTCTGGAGAGCAATTGAAGGAGTTTGAGCTGTCAAGTTTAACGGCTTTGTCGCCGTTGGATGGTCGATATTGGGGTAAAGTCAAGGACTTGGCCCCTTATATGAGTGAATATGGTCTAATCTACTATCGGGTTGTAGTTGAGGTACCATTATAATTTCAAGTTTTACTTCCAGGATCATGTTGTTTATGTGCATTATTCTTTTGGTAAAAGAAAATTTGTAATGCTTTTGATTGATAAATAATTTGTCATTTCAATCATGCTAGTCTCGGGATTGACCGGGTTGGGAACCTTTCAAAATTCCTGATTAAATGACCAGTATGCTTGTGTATTGTATTCGTGTAGAGTTTGACTTTAGTCTTAACACTTTCTCTCAGATAAAATGGTTGTTAAAGCTTTCACAAATTCCTGAAGTCACAGAGGTTCCAAGCTTCAGCGAAGAAGCTCAGTGTTATTTGCAAGGATTGATTGATGGATTCAGCATTAGTGATGCACTGGAGGTTAAAAACATTGAAAAAGTTACAAACCATGATGTTAAAGCAGTGGAATATTTCTTGAAACAGAAATGCCAGTCTCATCTAGAGATTGCTAAGGTTGGGATTGCTCAATGCTTGAATTTTATTTGTTTTTCCACTTTCCATTTTGACACCTACTCACATTCATCCTCATTGCAGGTTCTAGAATTTTTCCACTTTGCATGCACGTCTGAGGACATCAACAATCTTGCCCATGGATTAATGTTGAAAGAAGCAATGAACACCGTCATGGTCCCAGTCATGGATAAATTGATATATGCAATGTGTAAATTGGCAAAGGATAATGCTCAAATTTCAATGCTTTCCCGCACTCATGGGCAGGTAAATGACAATTTCTTGAATGTATTTAGTCATTTAAAGGTTCATGATGCTGACCAATCTTTGATTTTTGAAGTTCCTATTAAATTAACATATTTTTTTCGCAGCGAAGAGACGTCTGATCAATGTAATTTCATTTGAATCATGTCTTGGTGACTTTTGGTCATTGCTGCCCTAACTTAAGTTTTGATTTATTGGCTGTTTAACTTTATTCCTTGTGATATTTACTTTATGCATGTATACATATGGCTTTACCCTGTAAACTTTCTCAATTATTCTGCAGCCAGCTTCACCAACAACTTTAGGGAAGGAAATTTCAATTTTTGCTGTCAGATTAAGCAGAGAAAGGCGGGACATTTCTGGAGTTGGAATAATGGGAAAGTTTGCCGGTGCAGTTGGAAATTACAATGCACATATGGTTGCATATCCCAATATTAATTGGCCTCAAGTTGCAGCTGAGTTTGTAACTTCTCTGGGTTTGAGTTTTAACCCATATGTTACTCAGGCATGTTTCTCACATCTTTCTTTTCTTCCAAGTTTGATCAAATTAGTTCTTTTCTCGTTTCAGCTGGCAGACCAACCCTTTTAGCCGGCATGCTCAGTTACTTTAGGGCATGGTGTTTGTCTACATTAGCTCTAAAATATAGGAGTTCATTCAATATAGTGAAATGAAACTTCTCAACCCTCCAGGCGGCATGCTCAGTAGCTGTTGGGCATGTTTTTTGTCTGGTTTAGCTCTTAAGTACAAGAACTCATATAGTGAAACTCCTCAACACAGAAACCTCTTTTAAAGCTAGTATAATACACAATTAATAAGGATCACTGATAGTAATGTGACTGCAATTATTATACGGATATTGATTTCAATTACTAACTGCTCTTTGCACTTGTTATGCAGATTGAAACTCATGACTATATGGCAAAACTTTTCCATTCTCTTATCCAGTTCAACAATATATTGATTGATTTTGATAGGGACATATGGGGCTATATTTCTCTAGGTTACTTTAAGCAGGTAGCATTCTGATGTATGATGGAAATTCTGGAATTAATCTTCTGCTTTTGTAAGAAATTTGACATTAAGTGTTTTGAGCAGCAAACCAAAGCTGGTGAGATTGGGTCTTCAACAATGCCTCACAAAGTAAATCCTATAGATTTCGAAAATAGTGAAGGTAATCTTGGAAAAGCTAACGGAGGTCTCTCTCATCTGAGCACTAAGTTGCCTATTTCACGTTGGCAGGTAAGGCCTGGATAATATCCTTCTGTTATCTTCCCATGCATTGTTGCCCATTTCTAGGTTGTTTCTCCTTACCCTTGTATGTTTTTTTCAACTTAAAAGAGTAACATTGACATGATGTCTCGTATGAGATGCCAAAGTTACTTAACTAGCATATGACCTTGGTCTGTATTAGAGCCCGTAGAAACCACACCTTAGATATCAGTTTTTGCTGGCCATTATATGCATATCTTACATGCATGATAATTGACAAGTAGTTATCTATTAGTGTTGAGGTGCCTTCTCTTTGGCTATAATAATGGTTTGCTTTCAATATGTTGACATTTGCAGCGTGACTTAACTGATTCAACTGTTTTGAGGAATATGGGTGAAGGATTAGGACATTCGTTACTTGCCTACAAAAGTGCTTTACAAGGAATAGGGAAGCTTCAGGTATGCAATAACAGAATACAAATTTTACTTTGCTTCTCTGCCATTATATATTTACTTATGCATTGTGCTGGTGTATGTCTGTTTGTGACTTAATTTAATTCTTGTTCCAGGTCAACGAAGCTTGCATGAGTGAAGATTTGAACCAGTCATGGGAAGTGCTAGCTGAACCTATACAGACTGTATGCATCTTCATTCATCTGATTTGTTCCTTTCATTTCTCTATTTCTGAATTTGTATGCATTAAATGCTTGTGTTAGTGGTAGTTACAGATACTAGATATACTCCTGATATCATAACTTGATCACATTATGTCTTGAATTTTCGTATTTGAAAACAATCTATGGTTTGATGCTACTGACACTGCACAATGCTATTAACATATTTTTCCTCAACCAATCTGCTCATTATTATACCGGTGACTGTAGGTTATGCGAAGATACGGTGTTCCAGAGCCTTATGAGAAGTTAAAGGAATTAACCAGGGGAAGATCGGTAAACAAAGTAAGTATAAGAGAGTTCATTGAACGCTTGGAGTTGCCCGAGGAAGCCAAAGCCAATCTCTTAAAGCTAACACCACACTCTTATATTGGAGAAGCTGTTGCACTGGCTAGAAATGTAGATGTAGCTGTGAACTCAATTCTTGGAAAATGATAGTTGCAGGTGCCAACTAGGTATTACTTGCTGCAATTTATACCATATTTTGAGTTGTTTTTTTGGTGGGAAGAGAGGCATTTTGTTGCTTGCCTAAAGAAAAAGCCGATTGTAAACTATCTCATGTATTGCAATAAAAAACGGTTCGATTTATGTGAATGGGGTTACTGATTGATGGTTAAATATGTTCACGAAACAGAAGTATATCTCTTAAATGTCGTCTTAAATATACTCTTAAAGTAGAGTTACTTCACATTCTTGTCTTCAACATTATATAAGAAGATTAAAAAAACAGTGTTACACATTCACAGCTAAATCTTTCTCTGATCTATAATCATAAAATGCCATGCTCAATTGTTTGGATACTGCCTGCCATTGCCACCATATTCATATTCCTGGCCAGTTTCCACACAGAAGCTCGACAAGAAAAACAAGTAAGAAACATTTTACCGTCTTTATTATCGTAATATTCTCTTTGTAACTTTGTCTGATGTTTGAAAAATATACAGGTTTACATAGTTTATGTGAAAGAAAGAACTCTTGATATTGATCAAGAATCAGAATTTGCTAATTTGCGCTTGCTAGTGAAGGTCCTTGAGACCAGGTAAGTGCATTTACGGGTAGATTTAACGATATTGATGAAGATTTCATTCGATTCACTATACTAAACTGATAAATTTTTTATTGGAACGACGTGAAAATAGCACGCCAGAGGAGGCTTTGATTTATAGTTACAAAATTATCAGTGCATTTGCAGCCAAGCTCACTCAGAGGGAGGCAAATAAATTATCTAGTAAGATCATATCTTAAATATATTTTTATTGAGTCTAGACCATTAACTCTATAGTGTTAATTGCTTGTTACTTAACGTCTATATTACAGAAATGCCGGAAGTATTGTCTGTAACCCGAAGCAAAAAATATTTCCTTGACGACCCTCCGAAGGCAACAATATCTATTGCCGGAAGAATTGATGATATCGGTGATGAGCTCAGTCCCTCAAACCAGAAGTGTGAAACCGAAATTTGTCTTCACAAATAACTCCATTTCTCGTAATTTTGCAACTCCTTGGAGTTTGTTCTATTTACTACTTTTGAATAAAAGTTTTTATAGTTTTTTTTTTTTTTTTTGAATAAATGTTATAGGAGATACTTGACATTGTTAATATTATTTAGGAGAAACTACAGATAGCGTCTCTGAATTAAACATCTTTTACAACTTACTATCGTAAACTTAGAGTCGCAACTTTGGACTACCCTAAACTATGCACAATTTGATTTCGTCCCTAATTCATCAGTTAATGCTAAAAATACCAAAATACCCCATATTTTTCATTTTTTAATAAATATAAATAATAAAAATGAAAAAGAATGAGAGGACCACCGTTAATCGTCTGCTCCGGTACGGCGTCCTCTGCTTTGTCGTCCTCTGCGTCGTCGTCGTTGCCGTTTTGTGGCCGCCATAAGAGGAGTTTCGATCGCCGGCCAGATCTGGAATCAAATTTGGATTAGGGTTGTTTTTTGTTTAATTTTTAGAATTTTCCGGCGATTTCATAAAATTTTTCGGAGAGTTCATGAAGTTTTCGGCGAGTTTATGAATTTTTCAGGGAATTCATGAAGTTTCCGGCGAGCTCATGAAGTTTCCGACGAATCTATGAATTTTTCGGCGGTCTTAAGTTGAAGAAGAAAGATAAAGTCAAAGACATTTTGAGGTTTTCAAAAAAAATTTGATCATATGCCAAGCACATAACGAAATAGTATCATTTTCCGTTAAAATGATGTACGAAATCAAACTGTGCATAATTTAGGGTAGTAAGTTACAAAATGTATTTAGTTCAGAGATGCTATCTTTCATTTTCCTTATTATTTATAACTGATTTTGTGAGTAAGGGTTTTTAAATAAAATTTCATATTTTAAAAAATACTCACATATTCAACCATCATTTTCGCTTGGAAGCACACCAATTCAATTCTTTAGAAAGTATGTCAAATTATTAAATTAGAATGATGTATTCCTTAAAAATGTACTCTTCTCATATTAAATGCAATGTTCATTTTTATATTTTTGTCTCAAGTGTTATATCTCTAAATAAAAATTAGTTGAACACGAATTATCAATCACATATTATAAGCTAGTATTCTTTATTTCTTGAATTTATTTTAAGAATATTAACTAACTTATAACCTAAGAGAAGATTTTGTTGTTGACTATATGACTTTCTCGACTATAACTTGAATTTTTGAAACACTTTCTAATATATGCAATTATAATACTTTTTTGTTTTTTCATTTTCTACTAAATAAAACGAGGTGTTATGTTTTGAACTGAATTTAACTTAAAGAGTAGAGAGTCTTAATCAAATTTTTTAATTGGTGAGACACAACTAAGAGATAAGAAGGTGTTTCACACAAATATATTGAACTGAATATAAGTGTTGGAGATGATGTTTTCTTGCTGTTTTTTATGCATTTTTATTGGTTTAGTTAAGATTGATCCTGACACAAAAATATACCAAATGTAAATATTCATTTGAAATATTAAATTATGTCTATTATAATTTGACAATTTCTATTATAATTTGACAATTTCATTGAACACACTAAAGATGTGAAAATACAGGTAAAGAAATGGATGTGTCTATCTTCATCCAAAATGTAATCAAAATTACAAAGAATTACTTTTTGTTTGCACAACTTTTTTTTTTATATTAAATAGTGAAACACTACAATGATTCAATCAACTCAAAAAGAAAATATCTTAATTCATTGGTCGTAGCGTGACTCGAAACTATAACCACCAATTGAGTGATTAACTCTATCAGTTAACTAAAAATCAATTGATTAAAAATATTTAAACAACAGTAAAATTAATTGAAATTTGTATATTTTTTTTTTGTTAAACTTAAAATATTTAACTAGAGTAATTTTTGAGAAGCAGGCGTAACTTTTATTAAAATGAAATCGAAATACAGGAAATAAAAATAGAAACAAATTAATTTAGAAAAATGAAGTTACAAAAATATCCCTGAATGGGCAATCAAAATCATGATGCAAAAGTAGGAAACAGAGGAAGCTTCCACAAAGTGAAAATTGAAGAAATGAAAAAAAGAGTTACAGAGACAGAGAGACAGACACAAATTAATTTACAAATGGAACAATCAATCAGTCTCCTTCAGTTTTGGGTCTTTTTTATTTGCTCTTATCACAGACTCTTTCTGTGTCTCTCTCTCAGCTGCTCAGGTACGATTTTAAGATTGTATAGCTTTTGTTTTCTTTATGCTGCGATTTCCTAGACATTGGTAGTGAAAACATGAAAAAGTTTCAGACTTTGAGTTCTGGGATAGGACCCATAAGATCAAATCGATTGTACGAATCTGATTTATCGGTTCAGTTGACAAATTTGAGTACCCATTTCAATTGCAATTGAAGATTGTTTAGCTTTTGTTTTCTTTATGCTGCGATTTCCTAGATGTTGGTAGTGAAAACATGAAATAGTTTCAGACTTTCAGTTCTGGGATAGGACCCATAAGACCAAATCGATTGTTCGAATCTGATTTACCGGATCAGTTGACAAATTTAAGTACCCATTTCAATTGCAATTGAAGATTTTGTGAGATGGGTTAATGGGATGATTATGAATTTATGATTGGATCTAATTTATTTTGAAGAACATCTAGAGACTTTAAATTACTTGTTAATTTTTGGGGAAAGGTGTTGGAATATTGGAGCCCTGTAATGATCATTCTCTGATTTGTGATATAGGTATTAGATGGATATTTGATCTTGTTTTTGCAAATATGTTGAGATGTGGAATTGGTGGCAGCTTATGACTTTGTTTTTAAGTGGTTTTGGTCCGATTGTTGTATATTTAATAATTCATTTGGATTAACTAAGGTTGCGAATGAATGATCTGGGGTTTTTCAGTGCAGATGACACCTCTATCATCTGGGAGGAAGCGGTTCTATGCTGATTAGACTAGAATCATGTCCGCTTACGCACGCCAGATTGAGCGGGAGTTCTCTGCCCAGAGTATCCCAAGCAGAGGAGAGTCTGGTACATAATGCGATTCTTTCATTTTCAAATGTTATTGTTGTTGTTTTTTATGTGTCCATAGGTTTGGTGTCGATATACCACAATGACATTAACTTTTTAGTTTGATAGGCCATAGGTTATGAGGGACTAATGGCTCATTTGGAAAAGTAAATTGAAATGGGATGTGACTCTCTTTTACTATGTTTTATATTTTTATCAGCAACTATGTGTTATCAAATTGTTCTTTAATCAAAAGCATTTGAGCAATACGGTTTTGAAACATTGAGTTACCTTTTGTTATAGGCTTGTTTATATTTGGAGATTAACGAATTTGAACTTTCTATATAATAGTTGTAATAATAGCTCAGAAGATCTGTAATGGGGCTCACTGTCCATTTGAAAAAAGACGTATCGTGCTGAAACATGCAAATATCATTTAACTAAGAGTTTTTCTTACTTTCACACAGATAGAGGAAGCGGGTATACAACAGAGTCGGGTTTATATATGACATCTTTTGCTGCAACAATCTTCATTGCTGCACTAGTATCTATTGGAATTTTGATGGTCACTTTGCTCATTACATTAACTGTAATGTTGCAATCTTGTGAAAGTAGGAGTGCTGGAATTATTGAAAATAAAATGCTACTTGAAGATTACAATCGATGTAAATTTTTTGCTTTGCATGCGGAACTCAACAGCTTGGCTACAGGCGACGTCCCTTCAATTTGCAAGAGTCTTGATAGTCAGTACATCAAAGGTCAATATGCCAGAGATTTAAATGATGCATTGTGGGTGGCTGAGAGTTACTTCAGTGATGTTACACCGTTAAACGACAACTTAGATGTGGTATTGATGGACGTAGATGATGTCTTTGCATCAAATTCTCAACACACTAATCTGTTGATGCACCAGTAATTTCCTTATGACCCTTCACATATTTTCCACCCATGTTTTTTCCTGTCTGAAATAATGTAACTAGATCATGAGAGGTATGTAATTCTCTTGACTATGTTGGCTAATGTTTCTCTGAGAGGAATAAAAGCTTTAGATAATCTCTTTTTATAATATTACTCGTTAGATGTGCTAATTTTCCAAAGCGGCAAACCAGTGATACGATCATTATTCAAACCTACATGTGTAGACAGAAGTCCTTCACTACTGCCCTTTTGGCTCTCTTCATAATAGATTTTATTACTATATAGGTCTTATTGTATAGTAGCTAAATATGTAATATCTTTCAGTATATTTGTAGCAAACTTATACATTTGCTTGTTACTCTTGGTTCCAGTGATTCCGTTGAAGAGGCAAAACTCATGAAGTGCATGATTATTTTGAAACTGTACATGAAACTTCAAGCTCGTGGATGGAATATGATATTTTTTTCAAGAATGCCTGAGAAAAGACGAAGTAATGTTGTAGATCACCTTGTTTCTGCAGGGTACAGAGGCTGGTCTTCATTGATTATGAGGTATTAGTATGTAGTAGTGCATTCCTCTATCTGTACCCTCAAAATGAACTCATAAGCTGATTTTGATTAGGTCCCGGAAACTACCTTTTTACAACATTTTAACTAGGTTTTGCTCTCTTAGAGATTTTTATCCATGATTGTGAGAGGCAGTTAATGTTTCTTCTTATAGCATATAATGTGAAATTTAGAGATCAGAGGTTTAGTGCACACAGGCCATATTATGTGGTCTTTCAAGAGTAGGAAATATACCTCATCAGCATACATTTGGCATCCAAAATTTGCTTCTTTTTTACACACTGCATTTTCTTAGCTTTAGTAAATGTTTTGCGCTTATTTAGTTTATATAATTCTCCACGTTATGTACTTATCTCACTTGATCGCACTACTGCAGATTGGACAGTGAAGTGACCATGGATACCCATGAATTCTTTTCCAGTCGAAGAAAAATGATTCAGGAAGAAGGGTTTCGTATTGAAGCCGTGATTAGCAGCCAGATGGATGCTTTAACAGGCCCGTGCTTAGGCAAGCGTATTTTTAAGCTTCCGAATCCTATATAGGCTATGTTTCATTGTAAACTCTCAACTTCCAAATCTGTTACTCCCTTGTACACACCCATCAGTATACACAGAATCATGCTCATTTTTATTTATCATTCTGTAATCATAACAAATGAAAAATAGAAATATATATTTGATTGTAATATGCCTCTGTATCAGCTTTTTTCTGTAATCATACTAAATTTCTTTGCTTCAAGAAAACACCTGGCCGGAAAATTTACAGTAGGAGACTAATTTTAACAAGAAAATTACAGTTCAAAATAATATGTACTCTCTAATGCAAAGTCTGCAGCCTCTGGAGCCAGGCAATCCTTAAACTTGGCTTCTTCAACTGAAGGAAAATTTCCCTATGTTCTTTCTTCAAAAATATATCTAAAGCAAACATGTACAGGTCATTTCCTTGTTCTACTTCCTCCATCCCATCAAGACATTCTATGCACTCCCCAATACTGTAACTACTTAACCTCTGTGGAATAGACTGGACTGTTAGAGCACTCTTTGATTCAACTATTTCAAGCATATTTTGATTTCTACCAGGACTTCTTGATTCCACAATATCACATGGATTGTCAGTTCTTCCATCCACTGTCGTTATGCCGTGCTCTTGGGAGGTGACTGAACTGTCGTGCCTCGTGCGCTTACTAGGAGGCTCCATCTCGACACCAACTTCTGTTCCATTGAAGATGGTCCTCAGTTCATCCATGAAGGGAATTTCATTGAACTGATATTGGGCAGCTCCCGGGTTTCCCTGCAACCAAAACCATTATGTAAGCAACTTGTGTAGGTTTATGTTAAATAGCATTGTTATTATCAAGTCATTTGGTACACCTGTATGTAGTTAGCCCAATCTTCTTCACTAGCCCCAAATGTTTTGGTGTTCGGATCCCATTCCATGCTACTAGTGGCAATGAGCTTGCACCAAATCTTCCATTGCTCCTTGGTAACAGTCCAATGATTCTTCAATTGTTTCCTCTCATATGTCAAACCAACCTTCTTAAATGTTTCTTCAATGTTTCTCCAGCCCTCCCTTGTGAGATGTGACCCAGGTTTATTCCCCATCAATGTCTGTTCTAGACATGCATCAACAAATAGCTTGTGGAGTGCCAGTGTCCAGTTGGCTTTTACTTTTGCAGGTGGAGAGCTAGACATACCCGTTTCACTTCGAATTTGTTCTCCACATGCAGATTGAACTTTAGCAGCATCTCTTAATTCATCAGTTCTAGAAAGACACTCAGTTTTGACGGCTGACCTATCAAATTTTCTCCTATGTCTACCAGGAAGCACTTTCTTCTCAATACTTATTGTTCCATCAAAGAGTTTTTCTAACTTGTCAGCCAAATGGAGCTCCTTATTCCGGTATGTTGCTGCTGCTGGGTGAGCCTGTAATGAACAATAATGCTGTCAGGGATAAGACACTCATGAAGCCAAACAAAGTTTTATATTGAAAGACACTGTCTCTGGTTAGTTGATTTAGAATACCTGTATATAGTTGGCCCAATCTTCTTCACTAGCGCCAAATGTTTTGGTTATTGGATCCCATTTCATGTTAGTAGTACTCATAATCTTATGCCAAATTCTCCAATGTTCTTTAGTAGTATCCCAGTGATTCTTTATTTGTATCTTATCATACCTCATCCCCGTCTCTCTGTGAAACGCTTCCTGAATATTTTTCCAGCCTTCCTTGGTAAAATGAGTCCCAGGTCTATTCCCTTTTGCTGTCTCCTCTAGGCATAAATCAATAAATACTTTGTGGAAAGAAGGTGTCCAAGTGGCTTTTGTTTCTGGAGCAGGTGAGTTAAACATCTTTTCCTCACTTGCCATCGCTCTGCTAAGTTGCACATGCATTAGTAGCAGATCCCTTGAGTATTAACCAAAATTTAACTTTTTAGGCACAAAGGTATTGTGAATGTCTGCATGATCTCTCAGCAGAAAAACGGGCAAACACATGACATTAACCATCTCTAGTACCAATGAACCATGTTTTACACTGAACCTACAACGCAACATGTATATAGAAAAAAACTAAAACAAAACAAATACATGCAATCAAGATGTTATAACAAGTATCATCAGTATCAGAATTCTACATATAAAACCTAAGGAGGAAAATGCCATGTTAATTTGCAGTCTGTCAACCACTTTTTCCTAAACACATTAATGTATAGGAGAAAGGAATTAAACTGAATAGAAAAAAAAAGTTTCCTGTTACCTGTATAACTTACTTGGGACTCTCGGGTTCAACAAAATTCAATATTGGATGGACAGTGAACCCTATCTCAAATATGCAGGAAAACCCACAAAAATTTGCAAATACCCAGTTAAGTTGATTTACAGTAGATTAATACAACTCAGAACCTAATCATTAACATTATGGAAGTATGGCTACCAGATAGACATGAACACATCAACAAAAAGGAACTCCAACATGGAGACAGAATTTAAGAGTTTAACCACAATGCAGTGCAAAAACAAGCAATTCTCAATCTCAATGGCACTTCAAGCTAGTATACTATCAACAAAGATTCATCATTTATGCAGATAATCTAAATCAAAAAGTTAACAGAAGTTCTAATTTCCCAAATTCTGCACATCACAATGATCATATAGAACAGATAAGTAGAAAAAGTAAAAAATACCCAATTGAGAAGGAAACAAAAGACTGCATTGGAGTGATTACCTGATCAGTTTTGAGCAGAAATTGAAGTATGTCAAGAAATTCGAGTGCTTTTGATTATCTTCTGTTGATGAACTAATCTTCGATTTGCTCTCTCCCTCGCTTCTTATTTTCTAGAATACCCTATAACCTATCTGAGTCCAGCCACCACAGCTGCTCGTTCTGAGATAAACTCACAAACCCAAGCCCTTTGATCAATGTGCAAGGCCCATGAACAGACCCAAATAATATTTTTTCCCTGAAATAATTAATGGACTCTGTTCTACTAGAAGTCCAAAATTAGGTGGATTTTCTTATTAACCAAACAGAAAAAAGAAAAGAATAAATAAATAAATTCTTGGATAATTAATCGTTTGCTGCCAAAAATCAACTAATTGCAACCCTCAACTCTGTTTTTCCTTTT
Organism: Pelargonium fulgidum; assembly: GCA_036897545.1. NCBI lineage: Eukaryota > Viridiplantae > Streptophyta > Magnoliopsida > Geraniales > Geraniaceae > Pelargonium > Pelargonium fulgidum. The sequence goes on from JAYMTE010000367.1 coordinate 13,678, forward strand.
GAGTCCGAGCCAATTGTAATTCACATTAAAAATAAAAAATAAAAATACTACAAGAAGGAAACGAAACAGAACATATTTTCTCGAGAGAAAAATCAAGTGATTGCATTGAAAATTCATATGTCTCAGAACATTACAATCGATTAACATCATATTTCGTAAAATCTTCCAAAAAAAATATACAGCTCCATCAAATCCATTATCTTAAGATTTCAAAATTCAATCTCATATAGAAACTGTGGGACCAAAAATGCAAAGCGAAGGAACAGAAATACCAATCAGGGCTTGTAGGTGCACTCAGCGGAGGCTTTTCTCGGCGACACTGGACTGAACTGAAGTAGCAGTAACAATTCGATCACAGTTTCAACCACTTGCAGCATCAGGTAGGAGACAACAACCACAGCCACAACATACATCAGATTCGCACCGAACGGGACGTTCCTTACTCCACAAGAGAAATCGAGCTTGTACTTCTTGGTCATGTTCGGATACAGAATCCCCCAATTGCGCAGCTGCTTGTTCCCCTGCTTCACCTCCCTGTCCCGGAGTTCGTAGACGTACGTCTCCGCCACGCCTTCCTTCCTCAGCGGCGTTCCCAGGCCGGACTTGAGGTGCTGCAACAGCCCCTTGAGGTAAATCTCCGCATATGCCTCCGTCGCATCCACCTCCCCCGGATCGCCGCCGGAGCTCGGCCACCCGGTCTCCGCCACGACCACAGGGATGTTCTCGTGGCCCGCCACCGCCATCGCGCTAATCACGGCGTCGACCATCATGTCGAAGAGGTTCCAGTACCGGACGCCGGTAGTCACGTCGTCGCGGAAGTTGAACGGGTGTTCCTGAAACAGAGCGAACCCGATCGGAATCTCGGAGTTGAGCCTGTAGACGTTGTACGGGTAGAGATTAATGAGGAAGGAGGAATTGGTGTCGCGGAGGAACTGGAGGAGGGGCTTGATCACCGATCCACTGTAGGGCTCCTGGAAGGCGGCGGGGGAGGGAGGGAAGGCGGGGGTCATGATGTTGATGAAGGAGAAGGTGGAGGAGACGGTGATCTTGCGGATGCCGAGATCGCGGAGCGCGAGGTGGACGTTGGTGATGGCGGGAAGGAGGAAGCTGCAGAGTTCAGGGGAGGCGTCGAGGATGTTGTTGCCGACGGAGATGGTGGAGATGCGGGCGCGCGGGTAGAAAGGGACGACGTGGTGGTAGAGCCACCGGAGGGCGTTGGAGCGGTTGGCGGCGAGGGCAGGGACGAGGGTGTTGGGTATGGAGAGGAAGAGGGAGGTGTTGGTGTAGGAGAACGCACGCACCACAGCGGCGTCGGACTCCGGGAGGCGGAGGGCGGTGATCTTGAGGGTATCGACGGTGGAGGCAACTTGCTCCGGTGGGGGATTGGGAGGATGGGAGGTGGTGTAGGTGACGCCGACGGTGGACGGCGAGGAAGTTCCGGCAACGGTCGCTGTGGGTAGAGAAAGAAAGTAGAGAGAGAATGTGAAGAAGAAGAAGAGGGTGAAGATGGAAGAAGAAGACATGATTCTTGTTCTTCAAGATTTTCTCTCTCTACAGTAGTGAGAGAAACAGATAAATTCCTTGAAAATTAGAATTGCCAGACCAGAGAGAGTGAACACGAAGAGCACTGTTCTCGTTACATAACGGATTTGAGGTTCTGGGAGATGGGTGCGCATCCGGCGTATGTTAGTAGAGGAAGGAGGTTTAGTGCTGATGAATTTGGCGGGAGATCCCAGATTGAGTATAATTGGAGCTTACGGTGCGCATTGCGCAATGTGCGTAGGTTAGCCTGATGGATGGTTTATTGCTAAAGTTGCATTTGGTGCACAAAAACACCAGATGGTGAGAGACACTGTTGGTGACCCATTGCTATGGCTCAACAATTGTGTAGAAAATGATGATTTTTTTTTTATTATTATTATTATTAGCAATCACAATCAACCATATCTCAATTTTTTAATCACATACAGAACTCATTACACACTCGTGAAAAGCTCTTGGAGCAAGACTCGATCCTGAGCCATAGACGAGACCAAACATTTTAAACCGCTTACTCCAATGGTTAATGGTAACAAAATGAGTGGAGAGGGTTGATATAAATTACTGCATAATTTGTTCGTACAAGCTGTATGCAACAAGGCAACTCAAATAACGGGATTAGGATCATCTCTAGTAAGCTCTGTCGGGGTCAGCTAAGCTATTCCACTCAATGATTGACGTAGAGCTCCCAAGTTCGGATCATTGTTGTGTTTATCCCAGGCTGCCTCGAACTGCTGGCCTTTGCATCTTCAGGTTACATGGAAATCATACAAAGAACGGGATTAAGATCATGCAAAAGCTTTAAAGATACGTTACTAAATGTTTAGGAAATGCCCTAATCCTTACTGCTGCAGCAAGATCAATATCTGAAGGATGTGAATTCTGATTTCTTCACGGGCACTTTTAAGTGCAGCCTCTTTATGTAGAACAGCAAGTTCGTCCACCAATCTGAAATCAAAAATATGAAAGGAGTCAGGATTCTGTTTTCAATGGAATTTGTGATTCTTTAGAAGCTGAATTAGCCAGAGGGAGCAAATTTCCAAGTGGTATGTGCACAACTCAGAATAATTAACACCATGGAAGCTACAGCGACAAAGGTTTTTTTGGGAGATAATAGCAATGACTTCAAGTGGCCATCAAAGCAACCACTGCCCTAATGGTCCATTGAGAGACATTGTTCAGTGAAATAGAGCTTCCAGCTCAACCTCGACTCTTATCAAATAAGAAACTCAACCCTATATGCATTATTCATACTAGTTATTCGTTTGATAGTATGGGTAAACCTAGATGCTGGAGCTCCTACTATTCATGGTGTTAGTACATTACTATGAAGATTGACATCAAGAGCCATCTACTTACAGTGTTCCAAATTTGCTTATATGAGTTTGGTTTATAACAATGTGTGAGAATGCACGACACAACATGAATGTCCAACTGCCATGTGAGATGATGCATGGAATACTTTTCAATCCAGAAAATTTCCAAATGAAACCTGATTGTACACTCTACTTGGATGTTATTATGATAAAATAGTTTACCTCTCAATATAAGGTGTGTTCCTTATCCACGTTAATCTTATAACCAAGTGCAGCTGTTTGAGAACCTACATAACAGTAAATAAGGTGCAAATACCAGTACAATTAGTACTTCCAACAAACATCAAAACCAGTTAGGTTTGGCAGCACCATTTGTAAAAGAGAAGATAGGCAAAAGATTTCAAACATTTTTAGTGTTTTTTGTTCTAACTACAATTTATGATTGCCAGATCGCCAGATTTCAAGAATTAAGTACCAAAGTAATAATTGGCCCACAATTTACTATGCAACAGATTTCAAAAACCCACTTAATGTACATCAATCACCAAGAAATCTCATACTAACAAATCTAGAGGTCAGTTAACATTATTTCAAACACACAATGACCTGCTCAAAACCTTGTATAATACTTAAGGTAAAATAAGAGGCAGATATGAAAAGTTGTCAACCTCATATTTTCTTAAAACAACAATAAAAGCTTTAGCAAAGGTGTTATTTATTTGTTACGGACAGAATTTGTAATTTTCATTCTTTATTATATTGGTAGCATCTATAATGTAACATAAGAGATTCAACAGATAAATGTTCAATATACAAGTTTAGAACTGGAGATAAACCTAGTGAATACTTCTCACTAGAATTTATGCAAAAACAAAAACTATAATACAGCAGCTATATAAATTTTAAGTTTCAAACTAACGAGAACAAGAAATAGGAAGATATAGTTTATCTTACCAACAAAACAGTTTGATCATCATCAGCATGCATCCACTGAAAGAATAGTGGAAAAATACGTCTGAAATGAACTAATAAAACAAGACCAACACTATTGAATAGTGGTTCAATGAGTTTAAGCCATGCAATACGCCTCTCCTTATTTCGTGGTTGGCGTTCCAGGTGACTCAACATCTCATTTAGCATCTTTTCAAACCTACACGAAAAGTAGATGCTGATTAAAGAAATATCAACAATTATAAGAAAAACATTGTGGTATAAAAAAGAGTGGCTGGATAAAGAAATGCATTATAGTTAGTGACTCGCTGTCAACAAATTAATGACAAATATTAAGCAACAGCACAGAGTAATCTTTCTGCATGCATAAGTAATGTCCACCAACTAAATCCATACCAGTGGTCTACAAAACTCAAGATATTTAGCAACCAACTTGTCTCTAAATGTCACAAAAGGGATTTGTCTCCACTGCAGTACACCATAGCAAGGAGATTGGAAAAAATTACAACTGATCCATGTTTGATCTGTCATATCATGGTGTTTGAATAATTTTCTCAGTTAACTTAGAGGCAAGCACGTGTCGTGCCCTTCCCTAGAATTCAATCCAAGGAAAATTCTATCACACCACAGATTTGTTTTACAAACAGAAAAATCCTGGGCTAAACTACCGTCCCCATATTTGGAATTCTACATTCAGCTATGATCCTTTTTGCAATAAACTATCAACAATTATTGTCACTTCCATTTTCTTCAGCTTTCTCAACAAATCGAGAATAATTGGTGAAGATTCACAAGTCAAAATAACGTGTATAGAAATCAAATGAAACAACAAAATAGCAAGACAACTGACAGAGTAGAAGAACAGCTTGCCATGAACTTCGAGGATTGCTTTGTTGGATACAAGTCACGAGGAGTACTGACATTTCAACAACATGGGGCCAAATCTCATCATCACAAGCAATATTCTGGCAGCAGGCATCAAGGATCACATCCTCATACCAACCAAGGTCAGCAGCATTTACCTTTCTTGCTAGATGTATAAAGCTAATCATACCCTGCTCCTGAGACCCAATAAAGAGTATCAACAACCCAACAAGACACTAAATGCTAGTGGGCATCTCAGAAGGACCATAACAATGTTCAATAGCACTTGGCTGAAGCAAATCCAAACTCAGAGCTAAAGCAAAACCAGAAACTTAAAATAACTAAACAAATTACAAGAACATACTTTCACTCCCGGCGACCAGTGATCAAGAGCGGTCAGTGCACAAGGAATCACCAAAGTACACAAGTTTCGCATTTGAGAATAATCAATCTATAACAACAATTCATCACAAGAACACCACATTACATCAGCATAACCAAACAAAAACAGTACATACAAAAAAAAATCCCAAAATGACACAAACCTGAGTTACAAACCATCTAAACTGGTGAGCAGCAACTATGGCAAACCCGGCCGGAACCCTCGCCGACGCCGCCGTCACCTCATCGCCGTCCTCAGACTTATCAATCGAGCTCTCCTGAATCCTCTCTTTCAGCTGAGGCAGCACCTGGGGCATCAATTCCAGCACCAATTTCGTTTCAT
>JAYMTE010000368.1:0-19044 GCA_036897545.1 Pelargonium fulgidum
ATGCACGAGTATCGGCTTGCTGATGAGGAGCTGGAGAAAGATGGAGTTTCTCAAGTAAGATTATGATTCAATGCTTGAAGTTTGATTTATTAGCTATTGGTGGTGTTATTGTTGGTTTTGGAATTGATTGTGGTTTTTGTTTGTTTGGGTGGAGAAGGATGCTTTTGTGCTCTGTAGGATTTTTCAGAAGAGTGGGTCTGGCCCGAAAAACGGAGAGCAGTATGGGGCACCCTTTGTTGAGGAGGAATGGGAAGATGATGAGGTGGCTTTTGTGCCCGGCCAGGAGGTGCCCCCGGATGAATTTGTGTATGATGATGCCCATGGTCCTGATGTGTATGTTGAATTCAATGACATTGACCAGGTTTGTGCAATTCCTGCTTACTAGGTTACTCGGTGAATTATGTTAGATATTGGTGTTGCTTTTCCTCTCCCGTCTCTATTTTACTTATTAAAGGAAGACGAGAAGACGAGAAGTGTTATATAGTTCAGGACTTGATGATTATCCCATTACTGGAATTGAACTTTAAACTTGATGCATAGTTCTCTACATGAAATGTCATGACGAAAATGGAAATGATGTAGTGAGCTATTTGGTAGGTTACACTATTTAAAGGTACAAATCTCGGCTTAGACAGATCTCTATTGATACTCTAATTAAAAGGTACTTGCGCGCACAAAACGTAATTTACTTTGTTTCTTTGGGGTCTTACAAATATACTTTGAACTTATATAAAAAGGCTTAATCTGATATTAATCCCCTCTTAAGAATTCCCCAACCTCTATCTAGAACCGGAAGCCTAGTAAAAACAGAGGTTGCTACTTATGCAACAAGCTTTTGCCTTAATTTCTCGAATGGAATTGCCATTTTATGACTTTTCTTGTAAAACTGAAGAAAGCAGAGTTACTACCAACCAACCAGATAAGCTTGTGTTGGTAGATTTAGTGAACTTGTTGGTATGACTAGCATTTTGCTTGTGATTTTTGAACCACAGATGAAACAGATATGCTCAGTATTTAGCTTCTTGAATGAAATAATCTTATGGTGAGTTTCAAATTATGGTTTGGTGATGATTAAATTCCTTTACTCCCTCTGTCAAAATGAGTGTCTTGGTTTCCATTATTAAGGAAAAGTTAATTAAAAAAGTCATGAGAAACAGGACACTCATTTTGGGATGGAGGGTGTAGTATTTTTGGCAATAACTCAACGGTTTATATGCAGTCCTTACATGAGGAGTACTTAATATTTAACACTTAACAGTATTTAGTTAGGCCTTTTCTGGATTACTTTTCTTATGGATCCAACCACTCTAAATGAGAGAATGGTGGACTCGTAGTTAGTATGCCTCCTTATGTTGGCAATTGTCAGGACTGCTGGAACCTAAACCAATCGATTTTATACTGTGACCTGACTGAGCATGGAATTATAGGGATGTGTTGCCAACTTATGAAATATATTGTTCGTTGCGTGTTAAAAGAATGTTAATCAATCTATGCTTATTGGGACTAGCTGTCAAGCTAGCAGTTATTGTGAGACAGCGAGAAAGAATGATTAGGCTGATAGAACAGTTGACATAGAGGGCTATTTTTGTAGGCCTGGTATGGAATTGAAGAAGGGTAAAAGCTGACGCAGAGGGATTAGGACAGTTAGAGATTGAAAATTGTGTTGAAGTTTCTAATTAGTATATGTCGATTGAAGTGTTTGGTTGGGCTATTTGATTGGTTAGTTGTGCACTGCACTGGTATGGATTTAGTGTTATTTGAGTAATCATCCTGTTTGTCTCTTTGTGTGTGTATATATTGAAAATTGTGTTAGTGTCTTGAAAGTATATGTTGATTATGTGTTTGATTAGTTATGCACCGGTATGGATTTAGAGTTATTTGAGTATTTCGTCATGTTTGTCTTGTGTCATTTTCCCTGTCTTTTTACTTAAAGGTGCCTGTTTAATGTCCTATAGGTCTGGTGAGATTTTTTCTTCTTATTATATTCAATGATTGATCTAGTCATGAGCTAATGTTTAGAATTCTGAAAAGTGTGTATGTTCTTCCAGAATCTTGACAGCAGCATCCCATCCGAAAATGCTCCCCAGCCTTTGAATTTTTATTATGGAGAAACAAGTAACTATATTGTGAATTCTGGGGACTATGTTGAAGATGATCAGAAGCCTGTGATAGGCAATGGTGAAACTGAATTTGGTTCTGAGCTGAGAGGTGACCAGACGTTTGTTGACCTACCAGAGCAACATGGAAAACCAGTCAAAGGGGAACAGTTTGTTGAGTCAAACAATGTGGATTCTGTAGATGTCGATTACTTGCTTGATGAACCATACTTGGATGCTTCTGATAATAATCTGACGTCCCCAGATGGATTGTTCTTAGAGACAAATGATCTCTTGAACCCCGTTGAGTCGGATGCTGCTGATTTTGGCATGCTTGGTGAGTATCTTGCATTCTTCGATGCAGCTGATGACGGCATGACTTTTGATCCTTCTCAATTTTTGGAGGGTGAGAACTCTGTGATTGAGCAAGCAGCTGTTCCCCAAACGGTAAGAGATCAGCCTTGCAATATACTTTCTGGAATTTGTCAAGCATGATTTTTTAGTTTTGCTTGTATTAATTACATTTATGTTGTTAATAAAGTAATTTAAAAAATCATTCTTTTCCAGGATGTGAATGGCGTGAGTGAGCTGGTGCCCACTGGAATACAACATGTTGCAGAAGCTTGCAGTAACAATGATGCATCCTCTTCTATGGAGAATCCAGAAGCTCCGAAATCGGAATCAGGTAAGTATGAGTTAATTTGGCTTTTACATCATTAACTTGCCTTCCCTTGGTTAACATTATTATTATTTTTTTTTTTGAGATTTTCCCATTAAGAGTTATAAATCATTTAATTCACATATCACACGCCATGGTCTTGTTATCCACTGTGATTGATCTGGAATATCTGTGTTTATCTGTGGTACAGATGTTAAGTATCCATTCCTCAAACGAGCAAGTCAAATGTTGGGTAGCATCCCCGCTCCTCCAGCATTTGCATCGGAGTTCCCTTCAAAAGATGCGGCTCTTCGTTTCAATCAAGCAGGACAAGCCTCCAGTTCAGTTCATGTTACTGCTGGGATGATCCGAATAAGAAACGTGTCTCTAACTGGCAATGGAATGGACTGGTCGTTTGGCAAGAACGGGGATTTGAACATTACTATCTCTTTCGACCTGCAAGGTGAAGTCGCCCCAACTGGTGTGATGCCAACATCTGGTACATACTCAGGCAAGACAGGATCTATGGTTTCTAGGGGATGGTTGTACGTGATGTTTATTTGGCTGTTGGTACTCCTGTCCGTTAGTTTCAAAATAGGTTCATACATCTATACCAGGTAATGCCACATCAATCTGGTTCGTTCGAAGAATTCCAAGAATAGTTTCTAGTTGATTCTCCACATAGGCTGAGGAAAACAGGCTGTTAAAGATTTGTTATTTGTTAGTTGTTAAATTATGTTGAATGTCAAACTAATACTTGGCAGTCTAGATTTACACTTCCATTGTAACTTATAAAGCTAACATACTATTTTGGGTGAGTTTCCAAGTATCCTTGGAGCCAGGTTTTAGCTTGATTTTACTCTAATGATTCTTAGTTTCTTTCTACTTTAATGTTCGTGGTTTATGTTTTCAAATCTGTCCTGCCTGCATTCCTGTGAATTTTTTAACTACAAACTGTAAATTATGATCAACATTCAGGGTTTTGAATTTTGATAATGTGTGTACTGTTTTTAGTGTTTTACGTGTGCAAGAGAATATTAAGGATATCTTGGTTGAGGCCAATCAGAGATTGTCAATCTCTGAATGGATGTAAAAACATTTCAATCATTTAACTTTTGCTACAGTTTTTATTCTTGCAAAAATGATACAATGACAACAGGACACCCCAGATAATATATGTGGTATCAAAATTTGCTTACATTGCTTACAAACTTTTTTCTCACCACTAGCTCCTTCTCTAGTTTTTTTGTTTTTTTTTTTGGACAATTATTCTAAAGAATCAATCGTTGTATTCTCATATTTTGTTTGCTGACACTTGGAGGAACATTTTGGTGTGATTAGAATTTACATTTCCCCAGGAAGCATAGTGTCCTCAGGTAGATCACAATAAGCAATGCCCTGCAAAGAGAGGTAGGACACAGTATTAGGATATGCATATATGGATGTGAGCATCAACACAAGAATCAACATTGTCTACAAAATAATATGATATCTACCTCTCCAATAAGATGGGCCACACATCTTTTCTCAGCCAGCAACTCAGCTTCTGTCTGCAAAGCAATTAAGCTTAGTCAGAAAACTTTAAGGCCTAGCATTAACTCTCATTGTCAAACCAAAAAACTTGAGTCATATATGATATCCATTGGTTTGTTTGTGTGTCCAAAACAATGTCTAATTTGTTGCAAGCATTGAATATTCATCTAGACTGTTAACAACTTCAATCATTTCAGTTCATGTTTTCCATTTTGATAGCATGGAGAAGAACACATTTTCCTTTGAGTTTCATATATTTACATGTGTCAGTCTATATTCACTCGTGTATGAAAAGTTAGTTACCTTGGTTATTCGTTTGAGGAGGTAGTCATCAAATTTTATACCCTTGGCAAGTTCGTAATCACCATCTCCCTGCAATTACGTGAATAATTTATGAGCGGTGACCTTAAAAGAAACATGATCTAATCAACAACATGAGTAGAGCTTACTTTTGATCTGCACGGCATGCTGAACACAATATCCTCTGCTACACCGAAAGGGTTCCCAGTGGTGTAAACCTACATTTGTAATATGAACTTCAAATTATGTTATTATTATATAAACTAAACTTTTAGAAGCCAACAAGAGTAATCTAACACAATTATAAGGTAGAACAGATTTCATGACTGTAGTACATTTTTACTATTTAGCTCTAAGCATATAACTGAATGGTATGCTTGCTTGAGTCACAGAGGGCAAGAAATGCACTAATAATCAAAGCGCAATGTATTGAAAACTCTCAATTTGTTTTAAGGGATGTGTGCTTCAAAGAAATGAACTTACAGCAGAAGAAAACCAATCACCCTCAGGGGTTGGAGTTACAAGAGACTTAATGGCATCAGCAATTGATACAGCAGTTGATGCAGCCGAAGACCTTCCCCATTTCTTTATCAGTGCGCCACCTCTCTGCAAATTGACATGATTATTAGACCATGGTGATTTGGTGAACAGCATGAATATAATATGCATGTAACCAGATCTTACCGTTTGGACCTTCTCTGTGAACTCATGCTCTAACCACTTCTGATCCTTGATAACCTCCTTGACAGGCACGCCATTAATTTTAGCATTTAGAAAGTCGGGAACCTGGAGAAAAGTTCATATGAAGTTACTACCATACCAAGAGGACCGGATAGAATTTGACTATGCACATTCATTTAACAAGATATCATCAAGGACCTGAGTGGTAGAGTGGTTTCCCCATATGGTCACGTTTGAAACGTTATCATAGAAAACCCCGGCTTTGAGGGCCAACTGCACAATTAATATCCAGTATTTGAAAGTCATTTCACATTGTCATCACCGGAAGTACATGTCATGGAAGCAAATTATGTTTGTAAGGTGTTGTACCTGACATTTTGCTCTATTCTCATCTAATCGAGTCAAAGCATGAAAGTTCTTAGCAGGTATGTTGGGGGCATTTTTCAAACAAATCAATGTGCTGAAGAAAAAAGAAATTCTCAGTTAGCCGTGACAGGCATAGTATGGGATCAGATCATTAAGCAATCGAATTTTGTATAACTTACTTGGTGTTACATGGGTTGCCAACCACCATCACTTTCACATTCTTGGATGCAACAGCATTAAGAGCTTTCCCCTACAATATTGGAAACAAGCTATCCTTGTTGGTACCACTGATTCAGAAAGAAAAAAACAATGACTAAGTGGAAAATGAGATGAACCTGCTCGGCAAAAATCTGGCCATTTATGTCTAATAAGTCAGCTCGTTCCATTCCAGGTCCTCGAGGCTTTGCTCCAATCAAAAGAGCCCAGTCTGCATCTTGGAACACCTCATAAGGATCAATGCCAATTTTGACCTCTCTCAACAAAGGAAACAAAGAATCCTCCAATTCCATAGCGACTCCTGAATGTGTCAAGATACTATTTTAGAAGCATGAAGATACATAAGCAGTTGACATTTTAAGGGATTATATAAGCTGTGAATGTAAATCTTGAGCTATATAATAAACTGCAAACTCCAAAATTCTACTTTAACTCCTCTCATGCCATTCTTCATTTATTCAACGCTGGAGAGCATTTTCTATCCAATATAACATACATTACACAAGGATATATAAAAAATGATCAGAGGTTAAATCTTTGGAATATTCACATCTAAAATTTAACATAGCAAAGCAAGACATGCCTTCATATGGTATTTGCGTGTATTACATTTGACAATTCTTTTGCCACACAGACGCAGATCCATATTTCAAGATGGTATTGGCGAGGAATTTTACTATTTTTCTAGTAATTTGTATAGTTTAGCGTAATATAAATGCAACTAGATACAATTATTAACAATGGGTATTTAATTGCATCTGTACCTTCAAGAGCTTGGAACGACCTTTCAGATCCTAGTAGCTTCAATGCAATAGGTTGATCTGACCCGAAAACCTGACCAGATGCAAGCTGGCATAACAAAACAAGTCAATTTCCTGCTCCATACTACAATATAAACACAGTATAGAAGAGAAGGTTTGGCTTTTGCAGTGAGAATTGGGAAGTAGCATAACATATGAACATACTGATTTTGCTTTCCCATTGTATGACAAAAACGCCACAAAATTACTTATATTATGCACAGGTGAACATTACTAAAAAGTGAAGTAGAGTTGATCTGTTGGACAATTCTTATTTGTTCAAGCGAATGAATCATTCCAGATATACATCTATATCGTTTTGTGCATATGTTTCCTTAGACCGATTATTGCTCGAGAATGAGCCAAAATCTTAGCAATGAAACATAACATTATCAACAAGCTAATTACTTTGAATAATAGGTGATTAGATATCATTCCAGCGGCACCAGAAACTGCAACATTAATTAACTTCTTCCAAGATTTTGTCTCTTCTTCCTGTGCACATGAGAAAACAGATAATTATCAGAATTGCACAATCTAGGCTAAACAAATGAATTAAAATAAACATTTAAGATTGAGCCATGAATCTCTTCCTCAAAACCCAGACTCCACATATGTAAGTGGCACTTTCAGCATTGGCTCAAATTTAACAAAAACTAATAACCTGAACACACCCATTTGCAAAGAGAAATTAATGAAGCCAAAGAAAACCCAAACCCTATTTTCTATAATCAATTGTGTTTTAAGAAATTGAAACAAAAATAGCAATCACAAGACAAAATCAAAAGAACAAATGGGTTTCAAAAGACCTGAAATGAACATCAAATATCAAATTTGAGATCCAAAATTAAGAAGCTCATGAATCTGAAGCATAAAGTTACAGAGAGAACTGAAACCATACAGCTTTAAGATCGTACGTGAGGCAAAACACACCGAAGCAATCGGGTTGGGCCTTCGGATCTGGGGATTGCACCGCGATCGGAGCCTGAACTACACTGAAAAATCGCATTAACACATTAGGGTTAAAGCTAGCAAGAACAGACACAATTAATCCAAAATTGAACAAACACAAGTCCAAAAAAAGATTTATTACCTGGCAATAGCAGAGCAGCAAATTCTGGCGCTCCGAGGGAATGGTCGGACGGATAAGCGATGGGTCGATAAGTAATTAAAGTGGGTGATGCGGGTTTTGGTGTAGGAAGATGGTAAAAGCTCTGCAACTGCCATGGCAAGCAACACAGAGACGACTCTGTTTTTTGTGTCCGTGTGTAGTTTTTGCAGAGAGAGAGAGAGAGAGAGAGAGAAATGGAGGGAGAGGAGAAGGAATATTTGAAATACAGGTAATGTAGTAGAAGTAGAGAAGGACATGAACCAGACACTTGTCAATTTCTTATCTCATCACCATTCACAACACTGACTTACAGTTGAGCTCCATTTCTCTTTATATTTGATTTGATTTCAATTTGACTCCTATTTTCATATCAACCCTTGAAAATCTCCTACTTTTTATTTGATTGTTATATTGGTTCACATCAGCTACACTTTTTTTATTTGAAAATGTTTTTAATTTAATACCAAGATTTTGTTAGAGAATACAAGATTGCCTCCTTTTGAACACGTCACGTAGGAGTAAGACAACTTTCACACTGAGTCTTTACTTTTACGGTCAAATGTGCAGACAAAATGGAGTTTTTAACTTGAAAATCGGTCTAGCCTCGTTTTGCAACTTCATTCATGGAGTAAATGTCTTGTGTCTTTGAGAAAAGTGGGAGAGAATACAATTGTCTCTCACATTTGTTCATTCTTTTGTTCAAAATTTTATTATATACTCATTAGAAATGATTGTTGTAAAACTACCAAATGAGGTAATATTTGATGCAACATTGATACTCAGCCAATTACTACATATCATTGTTGATGAGTATAATAAAAAAAATTAAACTTACAAATACGTGTTGATAAAAAACTCTATTTCACTTGAAAATATGAGGGGCAAAATGACCAACAATTTCTTACTAATGAGTTTACATGTAACATACATATATCGTTATCATCACATGCAACATTATTCATTCATTATGTTGTTTTCTTCTTTTCACTTCAACTTTTAAATTATAAAAGGTAAGGCATTTGATTATTTTAGTTTTGGCTCCATTTGAAGTACAGGCAAAAGAACTCCCATTGGAGTGGATGCATGGGAGGAGATAGAGACATTTGGATTTCACCTTATCAATTATTAGCCCCTAGTTTTAGGTTTTCCTCTTCTTATTCATTCATTTTGGTTTGAAGTTATTGGGTTCCAAGGGATATGTTATTGAATTTCGTACCCAAGATTTGATAATTCGTGTTTGCACGCGAATTATGTTTGTGTTGAAAACTTAGTTCTATTTAATACGTCACTTTTAATATAAAACGGATTGATTTACGTGACATGTTTTTAAGCGGATGACACAAACAACACATTTATATAAATGAATTTGAAATTACATGATCCCGACTTTGAGAACATGTCAAAGCCAAAGCCTCAACTGTATGTCTTGGGATTGTGATGTACCAAAGCATGAACATGAGATAGAGAACATGTCTTTTGGGCAGATTCATCACCTGCCATTCAAGCCACCATCAGTACAATAATATATTCACTTATTTAATTACAACCAAACAATTTGAGCCCCAAATGAGGTAGTTTTCTTTAACAGGAAAATTAGGTTTACATTTAAAATGGCATGCATGTTACGTTTGATTTTCTCCAACCATTACATAACACTCTTTTTTCTCTATAGAATATTATTATCACTTAGAAGAGTAAGAACCCACAAATTATCTTGTTTTATTGATTTGTTTAATATTATTTTGAACAATACAATAGAATGTTTAAAAACTCCACATGTTTTTCAAAGAAAGCATTAGAATATTTAAAATTTGATGGACAAAGAAACTTCAATTTCATGGAACTTTTCTACCAAAAAGCTAGCTTTCAGTGGTTACTCTTTAATTTCCAAATGTAAATTGAATATTGAAATATGATATTCAGTTGTCAGCTAGCTTTGCTCCATTGGTTGGTTGTGTATCCCAAATTCTAACCTCTCCTTCAAACCTCAAATACTCTTAACATCCATTCAACACCCAACACTAGCTACGTAATTTTTACTATCACCAGCTAACAAAACATATACAAATGTTGTTGTTTCTTAATATCTAAAAGTTATATCAACCGCCCACTTGGCCAAGCGGTAACACAATTTGGGTGCAAACCCGAGAACTCGGGTTTGAAATCCCTCCCGACGTGGTTTGGAGTTATAGTGTATACGTGAGTGTGGAGTTTTTCTTACAGAAAATTGTAAGAACAAAGAATGTAATAGATCTGAGAACATAGCAAGCACACAAGGCCAAAGAGGTCTGTTTCTCCTTTATGTGCCACTTCCAATTTGTAAACTGGATTGTTCCATGCTTCCAAACTACTCACAGCACACCACTACACCATCGTATCGTTACATTACATTATATTAGTGGGTCTGACCCGACGAACATTTGAAACCCAACTCATTTTTTGGGGGTTCGGATATGTATTTATCAACCCAAAAAAGGGGTTGGATTACGGTTGGTTCAGCACATAGAATTTTCGGGTCGAATATGCCTGCAAAACAGTGTGTTTTATACTTCTTCACATTTTAGCAAGGTAATTACAGTTGGGGGTCCAATTTTTTGTCACAAAACACATAATGCACTCATTTTGATGGAGTTTAGAAATTATATGCATGACAATATGTTGGGGTTTCAAGCTGTTATCAAATTTCTCAAATTGGCAAGTAACAGAATCCAGAATATTTGTTGTATTTCTTTCCAATTCACACAACTGATAAAATTCAATGGTACAAATATAGAATTAAGCAATATACCAAGTTACAGGCAAACAAGAAACCAGGAGTAAATATGAGAGAAAAAAAAATTTACCAACGAATTCAAATATGAAACTCCAACAAAAGGAGCAATTGAATAGCACAAACTAAACCTTCTATCCATTTCTAGTCACATCTCCTTGAAAAATTCAAGAGTAAAATGTATGCAGAACTGCAAGATTTTCCCTAGTACTCATATTGACCGCGGATATACAGAAATACACCATGTGTTCCAAATAGCCATTGCTTTGACCTGCCTGAACTAAAAACCATACTATTACGGTTGCTTCCATAGCTGGTACAGTTTATCCAGCTATCCACCGCCAGACACGACCAGAATTTTGCTTCTCTAAAGCTGTAGATTCCATCTCCTGTTCCAGTTCAGACTTATGTCTTCTAAGCAACTGTACCTCATTCTCTATGGACTGCAGTGATTCCAGCATCTTCTGTAGTTCAGTGATTTGTGCCTGAAAATCACAATCACTAAAAATATCAGGCTCAACTTAAAATAGATTGTATTCAGCAAAGAACTTCGATCCAGAATCGAACTAGGCAATCATCAAAACAAATATAATGAAAGAAGGAAATGAGAACTGAAGAAAAAGCACCTCCAGTTTTGAGCATCTTGATGTCTCAGCAGCCAGTTGACCTTGAACTGATTTAAGTTCCTGAATGAAAATTGTGGAAGCAATGAAAATTTAACACGAGCTGAAAGATAATCACACGTGTATATAATTTATAGTTAAAGCATACCTTGGACAACTCAGCATGAGTACTGTTGACTTCTTCTATCTTTCCCCTCAGCCCAGAATTTTCTGCTCTGACTTCATCAAGCGACAATTCCAACACCCTTTTCTCTTCTCTCATTGCATCAACTACAATTTTGACGTCTTCATATGAGTTGTCATTGATTCCTTTAAGGCTTGAATTTTCCGATTCAGGATAGTCCAACTTTTCAGATTTGGCTAAAGCGTATGCGGCAGTCACAGAGGCTGCTGCTGCAGCTGCTGCAGGTGACTGGAAGATCTTGGGACGTGCAGCGTCTGTGGGTTTGAGTTTCATGACAAAAACCTAGAAAACAAGATATGACCATAAACCATAGAGAAAGTAAGTCATAATGATAAACAGACCAAGGAATCTTGAGAAAGTGATTGACACTGTAATCCCTCAGGCTTCAGGTAGATATAAACATCGGAGGACTATGAACAACTCAAAATCATCATTAAAACACCAAACAGAATTGGGATATCTAAGCAATATAAATATATATTGTTGAAGTGTGTGAAATAAATCCCACATTGGATAAATATGAGAGAAAAAAAAAAAGCTGCATATAATGGTGGAAGTCAAATCCTACTAACAAATTTGTTTATCATTATGTAGCCCAAGTCATTATATGTAGCCCATAAACAAACTTCACATGGTATCAAAGCAGGTTTTGATTAGGCTTGGACCCGAGGGGAGTGTCGATCGAAAAGGCCCCCGATCATGATTGGATCTATATGTTACAGAAAAGAACTACATATAATGGTGGAAGTTGTTACACTTGCTGATAAATAAATAAAAAGGGTAGAAGTCAAACTCTACTAACAAAGTTAACCTTTTAGTAGTGAAAACCCAAGTTATTATGGTGTAACCCACTATCAAATTTCACACATACCATAAGAACACAAAATCTAATCAGGGATTCCTAAGTAGGGCTTAACAGAAAATTCCATACTCAAAGCAAGTATAATATTTGTGATGGTTTAAAACCATTATCACCCCTATGTCCCAAACCAAGTGGGAGTTAAAAACTCCATCACACAAATCAACTCATTGTGCTTATATACGTGCATATCCAAACCTCTTTGAACACTTAACTTACCAATACTCGTGGAAATTCATTTCAAAACAGTAGTTTAAACAAATACATATTATTGATAGTGTCCACCAGTACAGAGCAACAATAACTATAAACGATCCTAACAATATTGTCTAACAGTATGCTCATATTAACACAAATTTCTTTCCACTTGTAGAAAATACTGTAACCCTACATCCTAAAACAGTTCATAAATGGATCATCAATGTAAAACATACCTCATTATTATATCTCCCATTGTAGCCACCAAAGGCAACTAAATGCTTCTCTCCATTAATTAATGCTGAGCAAACACTGAGCCCCTGTTTCCAATTTATGTTAATATATCATCAGTGGATAAACAAATTCATGCACTTCATATTAAACATATGGAGATAAAAAATCTGAAGTCAGCTTAATGACAGCAAAAGTCGAATGATTTATGTAACAAAATTGGAGAAAAGCCAGAAGAGTATCTAGAGCCTAGCCTAACAGAAACAATTCTGCAAGAAGAGGTGCTGACAAAGAATGTATGACATATATGCTGCTATAGTCTAAAAGAATGTGGCAAGTCATAAAGAAAAACAATGACAACATGTTTATTTCAATAAGAAACTAAAACTTTGATCAACTTCTAGTTGTCAAAATTTCAACCCACGTTTAAAAAGTCAATTGGGGATAATATGTCTTGGTACTAATTCAATCATTAAAATTGCTCCATATTAGTTCTTGCATTCCAAGTTGAGAAAGACTATAACTCACTAACCTTATAATTGGATCTTAATTCTAATCATATTACACTACTTAGACTTCTTTAGGGAAAAAAAACATGTACGAATCTCAATCTGTAATAATCCAAAATCATGCAACAGAAAGCACTGGTTGAGACAAATGGATGGAGCAGTGCACGATCTTGCCTTGTTTTGCAAAAAGGTTGTTTCCTTTTCATGAAACCGTGACCTTTTGGTCACAAGACAACCTTACCTCCGCAAGATATTCTAAAGGAAATTATTTATAAAAATAAATAAATAAATAACTATAAGGCAAAATGTAGCAACCTCACTGGCTAGTGGATCCCTTCCCTTCACGTTCGTCAATGCTGACCAAACTAGCTTAGACATATTTAATACAAAAGTTTCTGGGCAACCTGTAAAACAATAATTTGATCATACATCATTAACAGGCACCAACATAGATAAAGTGAATAAGCATATTAAATGACAAAATAAAATGCGATCAACTCCCAAAGAAAAGATACATACCATTTTTATTATCTCCACCACCAACAATGTACCATTTTTCATCAACAGCTACACCAGCATGACCGGCTCTTTGAGTCACCATGTCACCCTGAATTTCTGGTTGGGACCACTCCATCTGCAATATAAGGAGACCTTACCATGCTGAATAGTAGAAAATGAAGAAAAGAAGAACCAAAGTTTATAGCAAGACCAATAGTGTAATATTTCAAAGCATGCATGATTGATTCATCAAGCAAAATTCTAAAATCTAAATTCTATAACAACAAAAGACATGTGCATGGGTCACGTGATGGGGGAGGGGAGGTCAAAGTACAAATATTAAATTGAGCCCTCAACTATAGCTTAACTTTTATTTGAGTTGGTCCTCTACACTATACCTACCGCTAAAAACTACCGGACAAGCAATCCTTCTAGACAAAAGCAACTGGATGTTTCAAAAGTTTGTAAGAGAAGCTGAATATTGTTCGCAAATTGGCATGCTTCCATTGACAGCTATTCATGCATTACTTATTGTCAAACTTTACCATTTACTCCAACCCAAAACTTAATCTATTAGGTGGAGGGCCCAATTAGTATATGAAGTGGTCACAAACTTCACAGTCAATGTGAAATTCATAAACACTTATTAGAGAAGTTATGCACTTTTTGTGACAACTACCTATATCTCAATATGGTAATTAAGACATGATAAAGTTCAGCTAACATGCTAAATTTCTCTATTAAAAATAATATGAAGTTTATAAGTGATAAATACTTACATTTTGCAAGTCCAGTACATGAAGATCGTTGAAGAAGATAGAATGAGAACAGCCACCAAAAATTAAAAGGTAGCGTTCTGCATGCACTGCAGCTGTGTGATCAAATCTGGGAGCTGGAGGTGTCTGCCTATCAAAACACAAAAAAAGCGATGTAGAACTATCCTGAAAGCAGTTCTATGGCCGCATTTGAAAGTAAAATAGATGCTTACCTTCCCTGTACTGCATTCCATGTCATTGTCTCAAGGTCAAGTACATGAACATCATTCAGCAATTTTCTTCTCCTGTTTTCTCCACCGAACACTATTAACTTAGAACCAAATAGTGTTGCAGACTGCCCCACACGAGCTTCCTGGAACAAAACCCTTGAACAATGATAATTTGTATTGCTAATAATACGGTGGCAATTTAAAAAACAAAAACAAGTGGTAGCAAGAAATAAGAGAAGGGACAAAAATCAATTTAGTTGTCAGCATATTAAAATGAAACAGTTACCGGAATTTTTCCTGAGGTCTCCAGGACACCATAAAGATGTGTATCTAGGTCAATGAACCACACTGCAAAAGTTCATTGACATAAAATGAGGCTCAAAGGAAAAACAGAACATTTATGTACTATTACCAGAACAAGTACCAAAGAAAAGAACCTGTTAAACTATCAGCAGATGTCTTTGAATGCCCACCAAGGAGCAGAAGTTTGCTTCCCCACTTAATCTGATGAGAAAATAAACATTTATTTAGTGGTTGCTAGAAATCGCCTTATATCACTATGGTCTATGGGAGGAGATGAGTGTTGAAAGCACAGAAAATCAATTCTGTGCAAAGAACTTCTTACCATATTATGACCGGCGGTAGCTGGCAGAACTTCATGCGAACCATTTTCTTCAACCCCACCAGCATCTGATTCTACTTTCAGTTTCAGATTAGACCATACCAAACTTTTAAGATCAAAGATCTGCATCAAGATCCTGATGTCATGTGACCATTATTAAATGACTTCAATATGCAGAACTGATTGGACGCGTCATATACCTGAACATCAGAAAGGTACCGACCATTACGACTCCCACCGGTAATGTATAGTTTCTCATCAACTACTGCTGCAGCATGCTACAATTAAAAGTAACAAAGGATAAGTTAAGATTTGATTTGTGGAGAGAAATATAGAAAATAAATAAGAAAATAAAATAATAACTCATTAACAGTTCAAGAAACATCAACAAGCTTCATGCTCCAAAGCTCCAAAAAGTTGGGTACAGGTGCTTGTATTAGTGTATTGCATATATGCATATGATAATAAAGCCACGAAAACTGGATTACTTTCTATTATGAAAGTTACCTTGTAACGAGCCGATGGTTTTGGACCAGATACAGGGAGAGCTGTCCACTGATTATAGGCCAATGTGGAATGCCAATTGCTGATGTCCATATCTTTCACAATCTCCTCTGTTCCCATGCCAGCTGCTAACGGGTCACTCATGTCCATTAGAAGATAAAGAACAAGGTAATAACACAGAACTTGCTATAAAAAAACAAAGATAGTGTTTCCTAAGTAACCATTATTGTCATATGCATATGAAGAAACCATTACAAGGTCCACAAGGTTGGTCAATGCCAAGGAAGCTAAAGTCAAAGATTGCATAGCTAACTCGATGTGGAAAAATAGCTAGAATTCAATGGATTATAACACAAAGCAAAACAATTACATAAGATTGAAAGACAACCACAGGACAAGAAAGAAATTAAACCGAGAAATTTAAAATTCCGAGAAGCCATGACGGCCATTGGCCATGAAATATCCATTTCATTCCCAAAACAATTTTTTTTTTAGGGTAATACAGTGTAAAAGTTTGAAGAATCTAAACCCAGGACAACCCAATCAAATGATGCAAACCTGCCCACGGCAAGTTGGATCTAAGAAACTTGAGTGAGATGGCATCATTTGATTATGGATTCTTATATACAAAGTAATTTAACATGACATTTTTTAAACTTCCTAGCTACTCTACTGAGACGGGCACCTATACCATCAGCTGTAGTTGCATTATAAGATGCCAGATCAAAGGCCTTCCAATAATTCTAACCAGGAAATGCAAACACTAAAGAGAGCTGAATCCCTAATGCAAGTGATTGGCTTAGTTAACAAGACATATAGTGTTCCTATTTTTCAGGAAAACCTAAAATCAAATACAAAATTGAACATTCCTCAATTTCTTACTCCACATTCGATTCCAATCCAATCCAATCAAATGATGCATACCTGCCCACGACGAGTCGGATCTAAGAAACTCGAGTGAGATGGCATCATTTAATTATGGATTCTTACTTACAAACTAATTTAACACGAAGATTCTTAATTCAATCAGACATTTTTGTAACTTCCTAGCTACTCTACCAAGACAAGCACCTACACCATCAGCTGTAGTTACATTCCAAGATCCCGTATCAAAGGCCTTCCAACAATTCTAACCAGAAAATGCAACAGAAAAACAGAGCTGAATCCCTAATGCAAGTGATTAGCTTAGTCAACAACACATATAGTGTACCAGTGTTCCTATTTTTCAGGAAACCTAAAATCAGATGCAAAATTGAACAGTCCTCATTTTCTCACTCCACATTCCCAGTCACCAAACAGAGTTCTCGACCTACCTCAATCACAATTCCATGCCCTAAAACCACATAATCTGAACAGAAGTACTCAAAATTAACCGTTAAAACCATATCACACTGATCCAAATCTACATTTCACCGTTAAATCTAACAACGTGCGTACCAGAATGTGGCTTAAATGAAACTAGCGCCGTCGGTCAACGGGATCGGAGATCGGACGGTGGTGATTCTCCGATGGTCGGGGGACGCCACCGTTTGAGATCTGAGCCTCTGTGGGAGGCGAAATCAGATTGTGGTAGAGACAAATAAATGCGTGAACTTTAAAGTTAAAAAGTCGTTGAATTTTATGCTGTGAGTGTTAAGCAGTAACTCAAGCTGTAAATCTGGTTTTTTACGGTGAAAAAACATAGAAATACTAGCAAAATAGTTGTGTGATTAAGGATTTGGTGTAAATTAAATAGATTAGTACAACGTAATTAGATAAGATCTACCAAAAAAGAAGAACTAGCTAATGTAAATCTCTTTAGATTAGCACAAGTGATTAGGTTAAATGTTTGTAAAATTGCAGCTAATAATTTTTGTAAAGTGAGAAAAAAAAGGGATTATGAGTTGGATGGGAATGGGGTATAAAAAAGAGTAATGGTATATGTCACATATATTGTGCAGTATGACTTGTCATAAATGAAAAAATAATACATCAATAAAAACATTACCAACAAGATCAGACATGAAGTCTCAACCTATGATTTAGATAAAACAAAATAAAACCTAATAATTATGAAACTACCAAACCCAAAGTTAAATAAGACATAACATCAATTAGATTTTTATGATGAGCCACAATGGCTAAAGCATCACGAATGATCAAACCAAATGCACTAGATTCCTCCCCATCAAATTGAAGGCAATGAATTCTTCCCCTCCAGTCTAAATAATACGAACAACTGACAACGAGTTTAAGCCGACCAGATGGAGTGCTCTTCCAACCGCCTCTCATCACCATCGTGTATGCCAGCAAACCCGAAATCTGATTTAATAACGTTGACCAGATCACCACCTTCTCCTTCAGAAAAGTGGGATACTTAAAGTAACAAAAGAGAGTCATTTCGAGAATTATTTTCATGTATAAGTTTATTTTGTTGTTTGTGTTTCTCGTACTATTCATATAACACTTATGTTGAGATCTTAGAGATACAAAAATGGTAGCTGTGTAGCTATATAGGAGTGAATTTGAAAGAGAGTGCAGGCGTGCAAGTTATGCACACCGTATGCCAAACACCAACATCAACAAAAGTGAGAGATGCCATAAATATATATGTCATTTCAAGAGATCACTAGCTCCACTATCCACTAAGTTTGGTGAGAAACTAAGAATATGTAACTTGAGTTAGTGGGTTTTTGTGGTCTCTGATTTTTTTGGGTCTAAAAAAATACTAGTACATGTTGTGAAATGGATAGTTCATAGCTCATAACTCATAGCTCCTGCAGGTTTAATGACACCAGGAAGCTTTGCACCGTCTTTCTTCATGATCAACCATGCTTTTATATATATCATTATCTAGAGCACCAAATATTGAGGCTACTTTGCACGAAATTGTGACATTTGTTGAGACTATATCACAATAAGTTCCATAAGTGATGATGTTGTTCGTTTCACAAAACAACAACATGGTCAACCCATACATATATGAATAATAAGTTTGTCAAGCATTCAAGTTAATGCTACCTAAGAAATTATAATATAAACCGACGAATAATAGCATCGAAGAGCACGTCATCCACTTCTCAAAAGACCAAACGTTAGAGATAGGTCACGGATTCTAACAGCCCCAAGGGGCACGTGGAAGAAAACGTATCCCACGCTTCAACAATAAGAGCCACCCGAGCGGATGTGCAGGGGGAGTGTTATGACCCCCCAGATTGCGATCGATATACCAACGGAGGATTTGCACTTCTTAAGAAGACCGAAACCTACACACCAACATTATATTCCATGTTTCACTAATTTAGCCAAAACGAATCTAAA
>JAYMTE010000369.1:0-19033 GCA_036897545.1 Pelargonium fulgidum
CCTCACTCCCTCCCTCCTCGTCTCCGTCATTTCCTCCAAAACCCTAGCTTCCAATCCCATCGCACTCACCTCCTTCTTCAAATGGGCTCAGCTCCACGTCCCCTCCGCCGCCCAAACCCCCGCCTGCCTCCTCAACCTCTTGCCCTCTCTCCTCCGCCACCGCAGATTCGCCGTCACCAAATCCCTCCTAGTCTCCTTCATCGCCGCAGATAAACACCACCGTCTCCACAGTGCGATCCTCCACCCAAGTGGCTCCGCTCCGGCGCCGTCAAGGCAGCTCCTTGATACATCCATTGGGGCTTACGTTCAGGCCGGCCAGCCGGACCTTGCGGCTCAAATTTTCGGTAAAATGAAGCGGCTCCGGCTCCGGCCGAATGTGATCACCTGCAGCACACTCCTCAATGCTCTGGTAAGACACCCGTCCCGGCATTTGGTTTCTTGCTCTAGAGAGATTTTTGATGATATGGTTAGGCTCGGGGTTGTCCCGGATACGAAGTTGTTTAACATATTGATAAAAGCTTATTGTGTGGAGAATGATGTTAATGGTGCTATGGCTGTGGTGGAGAGAATGAGGAAATTTGATTGTTTGCCTAGTAATGTGACTTACAACACCCTGTTAAATGAGGTGTGCAAGAAGGGTATGTTGAACAAGGCGAATGATTTGTTGGCGGAGATGAAGGAGAGAGGGTTGGTGCCAAATATTTGCACTTTTAACATTTTGGTTTGTGGGTATTGTCGATTTGGGTTCTTGGAGGAAGCGACTAAGGTGGTTGAGATGATGAATGAGAACAATTTGTCGCCTGATGTTTGGACTTACAATATGTTGATTAGGGCGTTGTGCGGTAAGGGTAGGATTGAAGAAGCTTTCAGGATGAAGAATGAGATGGAGTCGAAAAATTTGTTGCCCGATTTGTTTACATTTAATACACTGATCGATGGGTGTTTTGAATGGAGGAGCAGTTCGGAGGCGTTTCAGTTGATTGAGGAAATGGGAGAGAAAGGACTGAAGCCTGATGCGGTCACTTACAATACAATTGTTAAGTGGTTATGCAAGGAAGGGAAGATGGATGAAGCAAGTAATGCTCTTCGGAAGATGGAAGAGAGCGGGATTTCTCCTAATTGTGTTACGTATAATACTTTGTTGAATGGGTTCTGCAAAGTGGGAAACATGGATCAAGCTTTCAAGATGATGTATGAGATTGGTAGAAAAGGTCTGAAGATGGATACTGTTACCCTCAATACCTTTCTTAAAATTCTTTGTCGGGAGAATAAATTTGACAAGGCCTACGAGTTGCTTAGAAGCGCAAGTAGGCGGGGATATTTTGTTGATGAGGTAAGCTATTACACTTTGATTATGGGATATGTTAGAGATAATCAGGAAGACAAAGCTTTGGAACTTTGGGATGAGATGAAGGAGAAAGGGATATTCCCTACAATCGGGTCCTATAACTCTATAATAAGAGGGCTATCAAAATCAGGAAAAACCGATCAAGCAGTAGACAAATTCAATGAGCTTCTTGGGAATGAGTTGTTCCCAGATGATGTTACATACAACACAATTATTCATATTTATTGTCAGGAAGGGGAGATTGACAAAGCTTTTCAGTTCTATAATGAAATGGTTGAAAAGTCATTCACACCTGATCTGCGAACTTTTAATTCTCTACTATCCGGCTTTTGCCAGAAGGGGATGATAGAAAAGGCTCTTAAGTTCTTCTGGTCATGGATTTCAGAAGGGAAAATTGTTAATGTAGTTACATACAATACATTGATATCAAGCTTATGCAAAGAAGGGAAACTTGATGATGCATTTGATCTTGCTAAAGAATTGGAAGAAACGAATGACCCTCTAGTAAGTGAGTTCTTCTCAGATGAAAATATGTACTATGCAATTATTCGTGGCTATTGCCGGGAAGGGGAAACTGAGGAAGCTCTTCAATATCACCACAATATGGATGGGAAGTCATTGAAGCCTAAAATTCTCATGTGCAATATTCTTCTTTCTGGCCTTTGCCACAAGGGAATGGTAGAAAAGGCTCTTAAGCTCCTTCTCTCTTGGATTTCAGAAGGGAAAACCATTGATTCAGTTGCTTACAACATACTGATATCAAGCTTATCCCAAGAAGGGAAACTCGATGATGCATTAGATCTTGCTAAGCAAATGGAAGAAAAGAAGCTAAGGCCTGATTATTACACGTATAGTGTCGCTGTCAATGCTCTTACCAATGCTGGTAGGATTGAGGAAGCAGAGGAGTTTAGGTTGAAAATGTTGGAGAGTGGAAAATTACCAGAGGAAACCTCAGAAGTGAACAAGATGAAAGATGCAGTAATTATTGGAACTCCACAGGATCCTGGTTCAAGTACTACAACTTATTCTGAAAAGATTGTTGAATTGTGCTCTCAAGGGAAATACCATGAAGCAATGAACATTTTTGCAGAACTGAAACAGAAAGGCATTTCTATAGATCAATCAACTTATATTGTTTTGATGGATGGACTTGTCAAGAGGCGAAAGAGCACGTCAAAAGCTGTGCGATAGCAGAACCCTTGTTTACTTCTTGACTTAACTATGTTCCATACTTGCAGCCTCTTCAGCGTTTTCAACATAAAACTGGGAGCAGTATCATGCAGTCAGCTCAGGTAGCAAATGGTTGAGACCAAAAATACCAGATCAATCCTTAAATTTGGAACAGGAGAAAGATGTCAGGAACTGCAGCATTCTGGCTCATGGCTTCAAGCTCTCTTGAATTTTTACAATATTTGTTGCAAGGTTCTATTCTATCAAATTGATTGTGCAGTTGAGTAGGGCTAAACTTTTTCCGCAACAATGACACTGAAGATTATACTTGGCTTGAATGGCCATCCAGATGGGAGTAAGAGCTCCAGACAATAGGAGTAGTTTTGTTTCCTCCCTGATCAATAAAAGATTTGTGACATGTATTTTTTATTGTTAGACATTTTGTTTTATCAGCAAGATGTTACTTTAGCAATCAAAATCTAAAGCTTTAATTGATCAGATTTGTTCCACTGACTTGGGTTCAAATTCAGTTCACAAGGGCATCTCAGTATACAATATATAAAAAGATGCAAGATTTGATGATCATTTCATCCTTTTGATACTCTGACTTGTAACTGGTCTATTGAATTTCACTAATTGCAACTTGTGTAGATTATGTCATGTTTGACGTAACAAGAATCGCCCATCTCCCTTATCTCTCTCTCCTTATTGAAATGCTTCACTGATGAGATATTAAGTTTTGTTCACCTTGTTGAGAATGTAGCACTATCTCAACTAGGTGAACATTATACATTTGGCTGAGACAAAAAGGCCTGCCCTTTTGTTTTTGCTGATAAACTCTTGATTTAAAAACTTCTTTCTAGAAAGTTGGTATTTTAGTAATTTAAGTATGATCTACCTTTTGCCCATATCCAACCTTATTTTCTTCATTATCTTCTTTTGTTTGTATTGGGAAATCAGAGATGACTCTTGGGTGCATTGATTTTCTGCACAACTAAGAGAGTTGAAAAATGACTTGTGGCTGAGAATTTTCTCTCTGTTCTTGTTCTCTGTTTGATCTTATCTCTTTCAAACACCTACATTGGATGGTTCTTTTCAGGTACCACATGCGCAGCTGCTAGCAAGGTTCCGACATGGCATTTCAGCGACATCTACAAGCACAAACTGTTAAAACGCTTCTGTCACACACGTATTCGTCTATTAGTGGTACGTTGTAGTTACTTTTTTGTTGTCCTTGATAGTAGTGTGAGCTGAGTTATACTTTTATGCAAAGCGAAAACCAGAAGCTTTCGTTGAATTTGGTCGTGTGAAATGGACTGATCAAGAAAATGGGTTATAAGTAGGATATGATCCCCACAACACAAGTAGGGTCTTGACACTTGGGTTTGGGTAGGAGAAGTGGCATCCAACCATCCCCATTTTTATTGACCTCTTATACAGTAGCAAGCATTACCACAATATTCTAACAAAGACTTGAAATCTAAGAAATTTATAATAACTTCAATAATTGTCATAATTTAAGAAGAAAAGTAGGCAATAAATTTTTCATTATTAGCAGAAAAGATGGAATGCGACTCTGACTGTTGTGCTCCTCCCCACTGAGCAGACACAAGTGACTCACTCAGACTTTTCTGTAATTTTTCACTCCTCGTTTTGATTTTTTGAATCCTGATGGTTGAAATGCAAGCATATGCGTTTACTGAATGTATGTGCAGTGAGGAAACCAAAAGAGCTGTCGTCTTCAGAGCGAGATGGAGAAGACGAAAATGGATAAAGCGTGTGAAGATGAGAGCAAGGTTCCAACTAAGCAATGACGCGTGGACGTCATGGAGGATGCCCTGTAAATGGAGGCCAGGTTGCGAGTGCCACCACGTAAAATGACATGTCAGGTTCCTTCTACCTTGTAGCGTTTTTTTATATGAAAATGTTATCTTGTTTGTCTGATAGGGATGTTGTGTATTGTGGTACCAGTGAGTGATGGTGTCAATATCATCTGGGATTTGCTGTTTATTATTAGGTAGCCCCACAAGATGTGGTCTTTTGCATTAATCAGGTAGGCTTTGTTTAATTAACTTTGTTTATTGTTGAAGGATTGGATTGGGGTCTATAAATCATGCACATATGGAGCACATGATGTTGAATTTTTGTGTACTTAACTGAACTGCTTTTCTTTGGTAATTATGGGCTCATTTGGGTTCTAGAAGATTATGGAGCACATATGGATTGATTTATCTAATAGAAGACTAAACTTTTAACACGATCCGTTAATACAGATTGTAACCGATATGGAGTAAATGTAATGGTGGGTGATGAAGAAAAATAGAGTTAAGAGTTGAATAATTAGGGGGAAAACTAGAATTAGTGGTAATTAAAGGTTGAAGTTAAATAATGAATAAGGAGGAAGTCTCGTATGGTTTGACTTGTGAGTTTATATTAGGTAACTAAAAGTTCAAAAGAATCTTGCGTGCTACCTATAATTTTAGTAGTGATAAAAAATCCCATTTGGTCTGGGTTGGGTTGTAGGGTAGCTTAGCTAAGCTAGCATGACATTTTGAAGCAATGGTAAAAAGTGAAAATGGTAACTAATCATTTTGTCTGTGACACTGTTGCTACTTGCTACTCATTTTATCACTGCAGAGTGCAGAACTGTATATCTTCTGGCTTTTCTCCAGACAGAGTTGGTGCTCTCTCCCTTTGCAAGCTAATTATAGGGTAAATTGCATTAGGGAAAATTACATGTACCATCATCGACTATATACTTTTTAACTCTGGCTATTCTAAACTATTGAAACTAACTATTAGCTACTCTGAATTATGCCTAACTTTTTTCCGTCCAGATTTTCCGTTGAAATTAACAGAATATTCCACTTATTAAGTCATGTGCCTAGCACATGACCAATTTTTTTGAAATTATAAAATTACCCTTCTTTTTTATCAATATCTCGTCGGAAAGTTCATAGTTGTCGAAATTAATTTTATTGTCGAAATTTGAGTTTTAGTTGTGTTTTTATCAAATTATACTCATACAAAACTCAAAATCAACTAAAATCAACCCAGATATGAAGCTCCCTGTGAAGCAGAGCAGCCATGGCGTCGTCGAACCGTGACGGCGACGGTCGAGCAGATCTGGTCGCTGGAAATGGAGCTCAAAATGACGATGAAGCTCACCGTGAAATGAGGACGAGGAGATAGAGGAACGATGAACCAGATCTAGACAGCAACGCCAGCGAGGCTTCCGAAGATGGAGGTGGTGCCGGTGATGTTGTTTTTGTTTTTTTTGGAATAATTGCACATACCACCCCTCAACTATGCTGTGTTTTATTTAGTCAAAGGGTAGAATGGTCATTTCAACACATTGGATAGAGAAATGGATGAAAATCTGGATGTATAAAAGTTTGACATAGTTCAGGGTAGCTAATAGTTAGTTTTAATAGTTGAGGGTAGTCAGGGTTAAAATGTGTATAGTTGATGGGTGATATGTGTAATTTTCTCAATTACATATGATTATCTTTTGTTACTTTTATAATGAATATCTCTAAATTATATTTGTAATTTTAGATTACTCTAAACTATTGTTCGCTCATTCCGTCAATTAATTTTGACATAATTTTTTGAAAATGTCACGTTTTCTCGTCACATTTTTTTTCTTTAATAACTTTAAACTATTTTAAACTTGTCAGTTTTGAAAAACTTAGAAGTGAATTGACACAGTGATGAAAAATAGTTTAAGTTAGTGTAAAATTATATATTTGAATGTAAGGCTGATGTTTCGCAATCACAACCACACATGCTCATTGATTTGACAGTGGATGAAGTGAGACTCACGCAAGATTTAGAGAAATAATGAAGAATTTTATGGTTGAGAATACGTCATGTTAACCTATACACAATACATGTAAGGATCATCTCCCGTATTTGAAAGGGTTTAACTTCTTTTTGAAGATTGAAAGAGAAAAAAAGAAAAAGAAAGGAAAAAAAGAGAGAGACTTGGAATGGAGTTTGGAAAGGGTTGAGGTCGCACAACTAGTCTTTAGTCCTTAGATTTTAGTGTTTTTCATAAATATAATTTCCATGTGATGTTTACAATATTGATAGGGTCCAAGAATTGGTGAGTCATTAGCGTTGTCCACGAGTTCAACGGTTCCTCACCCAACAAGCCAACCCGGCCGAGTCATTTTCACTGACTCACTCCATCTGCAACTGCATGCAAGCCTATTAATAAATATTATTGCTTCTACCCTATGAATTCCTCATAATCCAATGCTGTCTCATTTATGGCAACTATAAACCATCGTTACACAACTTTCATTATTCCTTAACTCTTTGTGGAAACATATCCATGTCGGGACATTATACTCGAAGTAACAATGATTCTCACACTCTAAAGGAAATATTATCCTAAATTCCACCCTACAAATCTCACTTCATTTTGTCAACAATGAAGCTCGAACTTGAGACCTCAGAAGAAATCCAAAGTGTTTTAACCATTTGGCCCAACATGTCTTGATAATCACTAACTACTAAGATGGAAGATCTATACATGCTCCTTTAAGGGATGACTAAGTGGTCGAGATACATATTCTCTGGAGGGAGGTCATGGGTTCAACTTTTACTGAGTCGAGTGAGGTGAGATTTTAATCGAAAATGGGACAAGCATGTTCTTATAGAATAGCTCAAACAATATCTGAAAAAATGCAAAATATGTGAATATTGCATCATATTGACACGCAACAGTAGGGAGTCTCGTCAAAGCAATTCATTAGTAGTTGATACTCAACTAAACACAAATAAAATGAACATGGATGAGATTTTTGCGTCCATAAACTCATTGGAGTGAGTATAATTGTTAATTTGTAAAATGACAATATCTCCTTAATATCTAGAGCATGATCGTGATCACTACTTTTAAGACAACAAGGACTGTAAAACTCTTCCTACTAAATTTTAATGTGAATGCATTTCTTGAAACTCAAACTCGAGACTTCATATTAAAGTGAAATATTTTCTACGCGCGTCTAGTGGTCAAGAGTATCATTTTTAATATTTCATAAAATTGTCTAAAATTCTTCGTTGATCTATATAAATTTTTAACTTGTACGAAAAAACACATGTTTTTTAATTTATATGAATATTGTCCATCTATGAATGGCTCATTGGCTAACAACCTTCGTTCAAAATCTATTCTTGTTATTAATTCTATATCATAATTTTGGTAAGACCTAGAGAGTTCTAGAATCTATCTTCAAAAAAATGCCAGTATACTATCTATGATCCATCTTCTTCAAGAATTGTTGATTGGCTAGATATGCTAAATTTGACCATATTTGTATCCATGTTAGTTTGGACATAATTTTCATTCTTAAATGCTTTTTACATTATAAACCATGATTTTTATTCAATTTTTGCAGATACGTATGCAACCTTCTAATTCTTGTATCATGTATACCCCATTAATGTTAGAATGAACCTATTTTCCATAGCTACTTATATAGAATCACTAATTTTACTTTTACCTCTTCTTTAAGATTTAGAGCTAAATCCTTAATATGTGAAATTAACAATGGAGTTTGATGTATCGATGTTAAACGTCCTAAAACATGTTTTTTTTTCCTTATGTTATATAGTTAACTATGAATTAGAACTTACAGTTTGAATCTGAACTCACAAAAATTAAAATTTGATCTGATCAATATTTCAAACTAGATCGGAACAAATTTTTCTTCCAAAAATATCGATTTGATCGACAAAATCCACTCTTTTTACTCTGAAAGTTTGAAACTATTTAAAATTGATCCAAACCCCTTTTAGATCAGACATTTTTTCCAATAATCTAATTCGAAATCTGAATTGTCACCTCTTGTATATACGAATTGTCATTAGTCAATGGTAAGTTAGTGTGATTTTACATTAAAAAAATACATCAATAAAAATATTAGTTACGATGATCATACAAGTATACCAAATTTTTTTGTTTTTTTTCTTTGCAAGTAAATAATACTACACAAGCCCCTTAGGGGGTGGAGTAATGGTCAAGACATATCTTCACGTAAGAAGTCGTGAGTTTAAATTTCATTATATCGGGTAAAATAAGGTTTGGAATAAAAAGAAAGAGATGTTCCTATTGTGTATCTCAATTTAAAAAAGAACAACACTACAAAAATAATATGAAATTTCAAAATAGTGATGTCATGTTGTGGGTTGGTTGAGGTAAGGTTGACACCAATACCATTCACAACACATGTGTGTGGCCTCCTCTGCCTCTGCCTATATATATTCCTCTGCTTTTGCTCTTCCATTTCAATCCTCTTTCTTCTTTTCTCTCTCTTTACTGCTCTCTCTCTCTCTCTCTCTCTCTTTTGAACACAAATTAAAGAAGCATAAACAAGATGCAATACTCTAGTGATGAGAAAACTATACAAACGCCATTCTCCTCCTACTCATCATCACCTGAAACATCCAGTACTCCCTCATCTCCACCAACACCACCACCACCACAGCCACCGGCTGTTCTCAGCCCCTGCGCCGCCTGCAAGATTCTCCGGCGACGCTGCGTCGATAAGTGTGTTCTTGCTCCTTACTTCCCCCCCACTGACCCCCTCAAGTTCACCATTGCTCACCGGGTCTTTGGCGCCAGCAACATCATCAAGTTCTTGCAGGTACTTTCTTTTCTTTCTTTTCTCTAATGGCTTCAAGTTCAACACACATTTTTCAACTTCAATTTGTTGATATGTCCAAATTAGAGATCAAAGTGAGTGTGTGCTAGCTACTACAAAGCTTCAAGTCATGGCTAGCTTCATGTTTTTGTGGGATTGTGACCTTTTGACATTCTCAATTTCAAAGTCAATACTAATCAATTACCCAAAATACCCTTCATCACATGATTAGTCCTATTAAAGTTCATGCTATCTCCTGTGTAGAGTTATCGGCTGAAACTCAGTCAAATTACCCAAAATATCATTTACGTGATCGGTCTATAATATTCACAATTCATGATCGGTTGCAGGAACTTCCAGAGTCTCAAAGGGCGGACGCAGTGAGCAGCATGGTGTACGAAGCAAACGCGAGGCTGCGGGACCCGGTTTACGGGTGCGCCGGAGCAATATGTCAGCTGCAGAAGCAAGTGAGTGAGCTACAGGCACAAGTGGCCAAGGCACAAGCAGAGGTAGTGAACATGCAGTGCCAGCAAGCCAATTTGGTTGCCCTAATCTGCATGGAGATGACACAGTCTCAACAGCTCCAGCAAGAAGCTGCAACTGCAACAGCAACAGCAACAGTATATGGTGACACAAGTTGCTTTTTAGATGACACGACCATGGGCTTGGCATTGGAGCCTCTTTGGACATGAAACAAAATATAACTACACAAAACAAGCTTCATATTATGATCATGCATTGATGAGTACAGTTGGCTAGAATATATTGAGATACATATATATAGATAAAATAAATTAATGTTTTTTTAATTATTAATTTTCCATTTCCCTTAATCTTGTAATTTTCCAACTCCAAATGTGGTGGAGGAAAAAAAAAAAAGAAGAAGAAAGAGACAGGCAAAGATGTCTTATTATGTACAAGTCCCAACTAATTTCTGGTTTTGGGTGACCTAATTTATTTTATCTAAATGCCTCTTTTTTTCTATTTTTTTTTTCTTTCTTAGTAGCTTGTCAAACTAAATTGTTGACCATGATTTTTTTTTCTTTTGATGTGGTTATGTATTCATGATTGATACTTTTGTTAAAAATGGGAGAATTTCACTGGTGAATTTGCTTGATTTCTAAGATAATGATATCCATTGGGAGTAAAGGCAATCATGTAGCTAAAAATTTTACTTTTTGCAAAAGGTGCAATTTGCCCATTTGTCCATATAAAGAAGTATTTTAGTCACTAAATTGCATTATTTTTGCTAAATTAGCAAAAGTTGTGAGTTGATATGTTGAGATAATTTTATGATTAATGAATATTTAATAAAATTAATTGTACCAAGAAATTATAGATCATCTCATAGGGTATGACGCAATGGTTAAGACACACATCTTTACGTGGGAGGTCGTAATGATAAACGAATCGTGGAGGCTATGACTATCCGCGAATCTCTTGACTGGATCGAGGTTCGGGGCTGGGGCTCGCTCATTATTGAATTTGATTAAGAAGAAGTGGTGTTAGTTTTGCGGACGGGAGGGGAGGGTGATTCCGAGTGCCTTGGGTTTGATAGTTCAAGACATTTTGTATAATGCAGCTGAGTTTGTTTCAATTTCTTTTAGTTGGGTTGGGCGATCTGCAAATCAGGTTGCCCATATTTTGGCTAAATCGTCTAGTTCGGTGTCGGGTACTGTGGGATGGTTGAGGCTAGCTCCAACCTCCAGTTGATGTTTCTTAGTTATTATTGTCGGATATGGTTTTTGATTAATAAAGTTATCTATCTTCCGTTATTAAAAAAAAAAAAAAAAAAAAATTTATCCTATAATATTTGAAGTGGGGAAAATATATATAAAAAAAATAATAATAATCTGAAAAGCCAAAAACGCTTGGTCTGGGAAAAAGAAACAACCATTTTCAACATGAGAACATGAGTTTGTGTTTGCCAGCCGGAAACGCGTTTTTAAGGTGAAAAAGCTTTTTATTATTTCACCAATTTGCACGTGGTCACGTGCAAGCCCATAGGCCCACAGGCCCACAAAGTCAAGTTTCACTCTATTTCTTATTTTTCTCAATCTTTTTCTACAAAAATATCTTTAAATAATATTTTTCTAATATAAAAGGAGAATATTGTTTTTTTGACAAAAAAATTAAAATAATGTGTCCCATCCCATATAGGGTACTCCATCAAATCACTTTCTCAAAAAAATAAAAAATAGAACATAATAGAGAGAGAGAGAGAGAGAGAGACCCAATTCTTGAAAGTCAAATGCTAAATTGTAAACCACTCCAACTCATTCATACTTTATATTAATTAATTATCTATTTATAAATAATTACCAACTTTTTTCCAACCATAACCTGTCATTTATGTGTGTTAATTCAGGCCTAAGTCATTTATTGCCCCATAGAATATTTCACTATATAGTGCTTATATTTATATAAAAGTTTAGGTTATTAGACACTATCCTTTTTAGGGCATATAGCATACCATTATTCACAACTATAATTTGTAATAGCACGTGATTATGATGGTTTTTATAACTGGATTATTAAAAGAGACCATCAAAATTTAATTAAAAAATTAACAACAACAAAAAAAAGTTAGTTGATCATCATAAATTGATCAACTACAATTTTTATAGGTTAAATGTCTCAAATTTTATATAATTTTTTCTTACAAAGTTACTTATGATTTATATATGTTTTAAAATTAATTTTTTTACGGAAAAACAATTATACATATAGGATACCAATATCAAAAAGTATCTGGTTTAGAAGACATAATGTACACGTAATGTATTGTCATTCATGCAAATTATTAATATGTCATGTCACATTAATTGACTTGTCATATATAACATTACTATTTTATCATATCACACTAATCTCTTAGTTAGACACGCAGAGATATTATATTACTACTTTTTGTTTAAGTTCAAAATAAATTTATCGAAAAACTATCAAAATCGAATGATTTTTATTATTATTAAAATATATGATCCATCCATATTTGTGAACTAACTATTTATCTAGTATGGAGATAAAAAGTTCGGAAGTTAGTGTATCATTTCATTTTGGTTAGATTTGAGACGCATAATCAATAATAAAGTCATCTTCATAATATATAACTGACTGTCCAAATATTTATTTATCTCTACGTTTTATTTGTACACGTGAATTTATGAGAATGAAACATTTCTTAGGGTGAAACTTAACCTAAAAATGATCATAGTATTTGAATTTTGGTAAAGCAATGATGCAATGTGTATTTTGGTTATCGTATTTGACTGAGCAAGCTAGACCACAACCTCGACTCCTTTAATCAACAAGACTCAATTCTTCCACCAAAGTCTGCGGCATATCCACCATTCATAACCCAATTAACAAGTCTATCTAATACATAGAATCAAAACATGTTCACATCAATTATATAACGAATTTTGAGTTTATTTATTGGTCCGATAAATAGTTTTGTCATCGTCCATTTAGTTCTGTAATAATAAAAAATCATTAATAAGACGGAATTTAGTAACTTGATAAAATTAGTACAAGCCCAATGTTTGTTCCCTCTTTTGGTTAAACACGTAAAAACCGTATAAATATTTATTACATACACAAGTAGACACTTATTCATTCTCATTCTTCTGACTCTGTTATACTTATAATTTATTGCATTATTTTTTTATACTATATATAATTTTATGTTTTATGTATCGTAACTCATTAGGTATATGTACTCATCGTCACTAAATTTGTGAGTTAAGACTTTACTTTTTATATTATACTGTTTTTTAATTAAAAAATTTAAATTCAGTAAAAAATTAATGTTTAGGAGGGTAATATTTTATTTTAGCACAGAAGCCCACAATGACTGAGAGATATAATCCAACAATGACTAATTGTTTGGTAGCTTTCAAGTAAATATAAAGATTAGGCAACAAATCATGAGCGTTGTGTAATGCTTGCTAGAAAAAGCTTCCATATACAGATACATAATGCTGTGATGGAACAAACATCCATTTTTATTATAATTCTCATCCATATCATCATGTGTGTGTTCTTATTAAAAAAAACGTACTAAAATTTATTAATTAGCATCCTACGTTAACAAAGGTAAAATCTTGGGAGGAGCGGACTGTCCAACTCAAACTAATTGGTCTAACAAAAGCTTTAAAGACCTAATTATTAAAACATCAACGTCTCAATTTGTATCGGTGGACAGCTATTCATCTGTGTGTTTACACACATGCACTTATATAAAAAATAAAAAAAGAGAAAAAAAAAAGACTTTCAGCCTAAGCCAATAAATTATGGCCAATTATGTAATATCATATCAACTATTTATACCATACCCGCCCTAATGAATTATTGGCCGCGTCCCGTCTGAGTCCGTTTTCTTTATTTCTTGACTGAGATTCTTAATACTCATATATATTTATAGAGTTAAGGATTCTAAGCCAAATAATATTTGGCTTAGGTTAAACCGCCAATGAGAATGCGCCACCTCATTAAAAAAACAAGGATCCAGCTGGTCGCTCCGCTCCCATAAATTCACTTGAGTGAGTATGAATTAAATGAGATGATCAGGTATCATATCCTTATTAGTTTGGTTTAACCTAAGCTAAAAAAATCATGATTTAAATTTTTTTTCTATACATATACAGGCGCACATAGAAGAAGAGACTATAAAGTAGGTAATAAAATATCAATCATATGTATTATGCTATTTTGTAATGGGAACTGAGGAACTCTTTTTTCGGAGAATGGAGCTAGCCTTTTTCTTCTTCTTTTTTTCTTTTTTCTTTTATAATCCAAATCCTTTCACATTATATTGTGGCAAAGAAGAAAACATTATATAGTGAATTCAAGACTTTAAAATTATTATTCAGTACTCAATCTTGAAATCAATATAATCCTTAAAGGTTGATGAACGATTGTTTTTATATAATCTTTGCTATTCATTGTTGCAAGAAATATTTACTACCAATCGCTAGGTAGAATCTTTTATTTGAAATCGATGATTTATCAAACATGCACTATCTTTTTGGCTTGACACTTTTCTTTGATGGCACATTCAGAAAATTGACAATTATGTTATCAAATTTGAATGTAATTAAATCGTTACGTGCAATTCAAAATTAGAAAATTACCTCCAATTGACATCTAATTTATTAAACAATTATTTTGAATATACACTATAGAATATGTTAGATGGTTGAATCTCTAAAACAAAAATGAGACAATTTTCTTAATAAAAAAAGTTAACAACCATTTTGAGACGAATAAAATATTTACTTTACAATTTGTAATTTTTATTATTTTTATTTAATTTTAAGAAAAATAAAGAGTTAACCACTATTGTATAACTCTACTATTGAACCCTTTTTATGATTATGAGAGATTTACTTTTGATTATTGAACTCCCTTTTTTATTAGTTGAACTATATAATCCTAATAACCCAAACTTCATCTCATACCGGTAAGAACTCGAACCCAAGACCTCAAAGGAAATCCAAGCGCAATTAAACCGCTTGATTCATATACATTGGTTTATATTATAAATTTTATTTAGTTAAATGTTCATTAGAATTTTGAGTTCAAAATGATAAGTTGAATTTTTTTAGTGAAAAGTCTAACTTCATTAATCAAAACATACTCAAAGCTCGAATCGCCTCCGGAGAGATCCAAAAAATCGATCAGCCACTGAATGGGAAACCTTAGCTAAGTTATGAGCTACAACTTTCACAGAACGATAAACAAAAAAGAAAACAACATTCTCGAATTTTAGAGCTAGACAATAACAATCGTTAACTACCATATCATAAAACCCTCCTCCGTCGCAACGTCCTCAGCCATGCCATCGCCTCCCTGATGGCCATGGCCTCCACCATCGCCAACGATCCCGCCTCTCCTTCCCATCTCCGGCAGCCACCGCCCAGTATCCGTCTGTCGCTATCTCCCAATGCCCAGCCACCTCCATAACCCCGGGTACCAAAAACCGCTATCAACATTAAGTTCCACCACCCCTAGCTCCAGTCTCCTCCATGGCGGTACTTCCCTTGGCCTGGTCACAGCCGAACTTCTAATGCCCACTCCTTCCGCCGTACATGTCGTAACCCAGGCCATATGTATCTGTATCACCATCTCCAGCAACAGCACCTTCCTCTCCCACACAGTTAAGTTTCTCCGGCGCCACAAGCTCCAACCTATATATAGATCTTTCACACAATCGTTGCCATCCAACCTAACTCTCGCAAACTTTAACCAGTCCCAAACCGACCCACAATTGAATTTAATAGGTATATTTAGCAAGTTACAAATTTGTGTACAAGACATTACTTAAAAGTGACTTGCAACAAACCAATAAAATAAAAACAAATTCATACACCTCACATCTGTTATAAATTTTCTACTACCCGTGCA
Organism: Pelargonium fulgidum; assembly: GCA_036897545.1. NCBI lineage: Eukaryota > Viridiplantae > Streptophyta > Magnoliopsida > Geraniales > Geraniaceae > Pelargonium > Pelargonium fulgidum. The sequence continues at coordinate 15,580 of JAYMTE010000369.1, forward strand.
AAGAATGATCAAAAACTAGTTATTTATACTTTTGCACATACATGAACCATGGTCATTCACTCAATCTTATTAAGTAAACAAGCAATGCAATGCATGACTAGGTGGCTTCATATTTAAGACCCCAGTTTTGAGTTTTGATAGTATAGGTGGAAGAACAAATAACTTGAACCAAGAGAACCCAACACTTACAAAAAAAGTATTTCTGTCAATTTTATTATGCAAACATGACGAGAGCATGAAAATCCAGGGAATTGTCTTTGGTGGAAATGAACAAAAGTTCTCACCAGCCGTAATGTCCTTATGAATTTCGTCATCAAATTTCTTCATCAGCTCATGATACTACTTTTCAGAAAAATCCAGGAACTGTCTTTTGCTGGAATTGAAAATGAAAATTCTCACCACCCGTAAATGTCATTCCGAATTTCGTCATCAAATTTCTTCTTCAGCTCAGGATACTTCTCAAAGTATTCGTCCGCAGTCATGGAACCAATCTTTTCCTGTCAATATAAATGCGATAGTGAGAAAAATCATGATCTACATGAAACTGGACACAATGGTTTAACAATGCTTTTTCCCTTACCTTCAACTCTTGAACCTCAGCAAGTTCTTTCTCTATTTTCTCAGACCTCTTGAAGGATTCTTGCTCTGCTTGTTTGATCTCCAACGCCTATAATCCACATGAACATTAAGCATTTAGATGCTCAAAATAAGAAATGTAACGGGGAGAGAGAGAGTAATATTTGAATCACGGAGCTTTTATTTACCAATGCTTCAAATTTAGGTTTGTACTCAGCCTGGACTTTGTCTTCATACTTGGGGATGTCATAACCTGCAACGGAAACAGTTAAAATGAGCAAAACTGAACAACTAAATCTAACATAAGTAAAATCTCAGGTGACAAATAAATATTCAGTTGAGAAAAAATGGTAGCAACTAATAAAATAAAGAATTGCAGTTGAGATAGATTCTATCTATAAACGTTTCCATTACAACCTTTTCACCTATCTCCTTCCAGGGTTAAAATCAGAACTGAAAATTCAACATCAACAAGCTATAGCCATTTATTGGAAAAGCTTTTAAAGTGAGTCCCTTTGAACCCACGTGGACATTTAACTTAAACCCCTAATAAATGAAAATTGCAAATGTCTACCGACCACTGTTAATAACCATCCTTAGTTGTCACAATTTATCTCATCCGAGTGATGAGGGCGTAATTACATAGAAGTCAACTGCACTGACAATATAAGCAGGCAGTCTCTGAGTGCCGACATGGCTAACGTAAGTAAACCTGATGTTTTTTTCTGGTCCAGCTAAAATATTAAATCCCCTCATGAACTATTTACAGCTCAAGAACAAACTTTTTGGACCTGCAATGGAAAGTTCTCACCTATCTCCAGAAACTGGGAGATTTGAGGTTTAAAAAGTTGATTTACGGATACATAGATGTGTAAATTTAGGACTATGGATTGGATCTACTCAAAACTGACCTAAAGTAATGACAATGATACGGAAACATGAGCAGATTCAAAGCCTCAAGTATAAGTGATCATAGGTTTTTAGGCAGCTGAAAATAAAATAGCCTTCTCTTAATGCTATATTAAAATGTCGATCATTCCCTATTAAAACCGCTAAAGCAAGAAGGACAGCTTACCATGATCTAGTGAACTCACAAACTAAGTAAAATAATTTTACTAAAATTCCATTACAAAAAGGTAAGATGGTTTAAGAACTGATAAGTCTATAACATATATATCGGATACATGTATATTAGATGGCACACATATCTAGCTATCCTATAGATGGAGGAACATTCAACAATAAGTCTGAAAACATACTGTCATATAATGATTTGTACTCATCAACCAAGCGAGTGCCGAATTCTTTTCTGTAGGACTCCCAATCAATGGGCACAGGTTCCTGCATATATGATTATATGACAAGGTCAGACATATACACTACCTCTAGAATAACCAAAAAGCTGCATTACATGTCAATAACTAATTACTGATTGCTGGTATCAGGTTTTCTGTACATTTGTGGGAAACATTTTCAAGATAAATAGGAGCACATTTTCAATTACATTGAAAAATAATCAAACAGAGTTGCCAAATTGGCTTCATTTTAAGACTAATTTGGGGTCCCTGATAAACCAATTTCAGGTAGATCTTATGGAATGTTTGGGAACCAACATTTGATTTGAAATGCTGGATTTGAGCCAAATGAAGTGTTTGGTAACTCCAAGGATTTGATTTTGGATTTGAGTCAAATCCCATAGCATTCAATACATGCTTGGAACATGAGATTTCAAACGGCAGCTCTAACCTTGTCATTTGAAATTCTATGATTTCCCAAACATTATATTTTTATTTGAAGTACAATATTTCAAATCCAAAATTTCAAACGACAAATTGCAAATCAAATCCATGTTCCAAAACACAACCTTTAGTTATTTGCGGGTGTTTGTGTGCACAATTCTGAATCAATAAGAAAGCTAACATTCCAGTTTGGGGTCCATTTTCACGTCAACAGGTCCCAGATGCACAAAAACACGTACAAAACAACATTTCATCTAAAATAAAATCAAAGAAATGACGAAATGTAACTAAAACCATCTTCCGAATCACAACAGACTCATCTTTGTTCATTCATTCAAACAAACCAAACCCCCTCCCCGAGAAAAAAACCCTAGATCTAAAAACCGATTATCCCCAAAACAAAACCAAATAAATTCGACAATCAATCAATAAACAAATCCAGAAGAGAGGAACGCATACCATGCTGAATTTGGACCGGAGCTGGTTGTTGACGTCCTCGTAGGTGCGGCGGAGATTGCCGAACTCCTTGCGAGCATCGTCGGAGACCAAAAGTTTGGACAAACCGTCCCAGTCGATCGTTGCTAGCGCCTTTTCCGATGATCCGCTGGCAGTAGCTGCCTTGATCGCCGCGTCGGCAACCTTTTTTCCGGCTCCGCTCTTGATCGCCGCATCGGCTATCTTTTTCCCAGCTCCGCTCATTTTCGCTCTCTCTGTGTGTATCGGCCTTCTGCGTCTTTATCTGTAGAATCTGACAGATTTGTGAAACGACAGAGAGTCTCAACCCTATTATTGCTGTTGCCGTTGGATTTTGATATGGGCCAAGCCCATTGAGAATCAAGGTCTCTGATTATATGGGCCAACAATGAGAACCAATGGGCTTCACACGTAAAGGAAGCACTATTCTAAGGGATATTGCATTTCCAAAAACATATATACTGTGGACGAATCTAAATCATCATATTTGCCTTATAAAATTTCATTTGTTTACAATTTTAAAATCATAGTTATATTCTTTCATAAAAAAGAAAAAAAAGTCATAACTACAATTTTTATTTGAGTAATATGGATATAAGTTGACTGATATAATTTTATATCAGTTATACTAATAAGGTGGTGACACCTCATTTAAAATTATGGAT
>JAYMTE010000370.1:0-19020 GCA_036897545.1 Pelargonium fulgidum
CTTTAATTAATCAGAACTTGAAAAACTCTAACTGTCATCAGGGACAGAATGCGTCATACAGACGGAAAGACCACTTTTTTTTAAAGAAACCCTATGAAGAAACTCTAGGAGAAACTTAAAGAGAAACCCTAAAAAAAAACATTTTTTTATCATTAAATTAGCGAGTCAGTAAATGGTCACACGACTTGCTTAATTAAACGAGTTAAGTAAGTTAAATAGATTCGATACGAACACGGTCTACTTATTAAACAAGTTGAGTTAGTTGCCGCGACACCAGATAAATTAAACTCAAATACATTTAAATTTGTGTCGTATCACTAGTAACGACCTATACACCACCCAATCAAACACGAAAAACTTGACTCGATGTATGAAACCTGCACCTTGTTATTCGAAACCACCGCACAAAGACCATGAAACAAAGCCTAACCGAGCCTAGGAAGTAGAAAAGAATATGCCCAAAGCCCCCGGAACAGAAGTGCCACCTATATCTTATAAAAGGCCATAAGGTTACGACTAGAAGTAATACAAGACAACTTCTAAGAATCTTCATCGTCAAAAAAGATTTTAATAGGAAAGACAGACCGAAAGACCCTGTTTTGCAGGATTCGACCAGACTCATACCGTGAAGCAACACACCTCTCACAAATCGAATTTAAATTTAGACCCAAACCTCAAAACTCGAACAACAAACATTAAAATGACCAGTTATTTACAATAACAAATTTTCGTTTCAAGGAAAACAAATAAATTTAAAAGGGATCATTTTAGAATATTCTCACAGTTGGGCATTCACATCTATATAACGATATGGACTGTGTGGACATTTCCGGCAAAATTTTCAGCCAAATTTTCTTTCCTAGAAAATGAAATTTTCCCGGGAAAATTCAAATCTGTCCCCAAAACAAAAAAATTCCTTTTAAAAAACCCGCCCAAAAAATCACCTAAAACCTTATTATCTTCAAATCTATCTCATTTCAATCTCATCCTCTCACAATCTTCAAATCTTCAATTCTCTGCTTATCCTTCACTCCCATGGCGCAAGTTAGCCACCAACTCCCCTGCGACGGCGACGGCGTCTGCATGATCTGCAAGCACAAGCCCTCCGGCGCCAACGAGACCTTGACATGCAACCTCTGCGCCACTCCCTGGCACTTGACCTGCCTCTCCTCTCGCCCCCAAACCCTACTGGAGTCCATGGATTGGAAATGCCCGGACTGCTCCACCGTTGACGGCCACAATCCGCCACCGGAGTCTGGATCCAGCGACCTTGTCGCGGCGATTCGCGGGATCGAGTCCGATGCGACGCTGTCTGAGCGTGAGAAGGCGAAGAAGCGGCAGGAGCTGTTGAGCGGAGGTGTGAGAACGTCCAGCGGCGGCGATGAGGGATCTGAGAAGGAGAAGATCGACGGCGGCGATGGTGTTCTGAACCTTCTGGATGGGAATTTGAACTGTTCGGTTTGCATGCAACTGCTCGACAGACCAGTCACGGTGCGTTTCATATATAGATTTATATACATGTAGTTGTTGAAGAGTTCAGGTTACTATGATTCGTTAATTTCTACATTGCGTTGAGAATATCTGATTTTGATAGATCTATAGTTTTAGTTTTCTTCAGCACTTAAGACAGAACTTATTTAAACATTTTGAACTTGAATTTCAGTGAAAGAGAATTCAAATGTGGGGAGTTTGGTAAAATTCAGGGGAAAACAATTGAATTTGGTCATGAAATGTGTATTGATGAGTTTTCGAATCTTTTTGTGGCAATCATTGAAATGCATATTTTGTTTTGGAGCAAACTCTTCAGGTTTGTGGGCAGTTGTGTTGTTCCTGACTTTCTGCTGCTGCATGTTCAGTTCTTTTTTGAATCTTGATGAAATGCTAAATTTTGGTTTACACATGTGATGTTTTTTGAGTAATTTTGATTCAACTGTCAAGATTATTTTTCATATTGTGTAGCATACAGCTTAGTGCTATGTAGATTGTTGTAAGTAAGGAGACAATGGTTAAATATCTGAAAAGCCTTTTCAAATCCATGATATACATGTTTTTTATGCCTCTATGGTATGTTCAATCCAGTTCAACCAAACCCCTCCAAGTGTTTTTGGTGAATAACTCATGTATATGTTTCATTTTTTGGCTAAAACTTGTAAGATTGAAGGTTTATTCTACTAGCAAGAATGAGAATGAAAATCCACACCAAGTTGGGTTGATTTTCTTTTTTCTTTTCAGTAATGTAAATGAAGAATGAGAATAAAATTCTTATTATTCATGTTTGGATGATTATGATTATGTTCAAATTCTTTATTCCCAGTTCCATCCCAAAATTCTTAAATCCAATTGCCACCTAAATATTAGTCAACCAAGTGTACGATTAGTGGGTAGAGTGCTGGTGCTATTGTGTTATTTGTTGTATTCTTCTAATGTTGATCATATATTATTGTTTCAGACTCCTTGTGGGCACAATTTCTGCCTAAAGTGCTTCCAAAAGTGGATAGCACAGGGAAAGCGCACATGTGCAAATTGTCGCCATGGAATCCCAGCCAAGATGGCAAGCCAACCTCGGATCAACTCCACACTTGTAGTTGCTATCCGAATGGCAAAGGTGTCAAAATCTGCTGCTGCGGGGGGAGCACCTAAAGTTTATCACTCTATTGAGAATCATAACCGACCTGATAAAGCTTACACCACTGAGAGGGCAAAGAAATCTGGAAAGGCTAATGCTTGCAGTGGAAAGATCTTTGTCACTGTCCCTCCTGATCATTTTGGACCAATTCTTGCTGAGAATGATCCGGAGAGGAAGCAGGGTGTATTGGTTGGAGAGTCTTGGGAGGATAGGATGGAATGCAGGCAGTGGGGTGCTCACTTTCCTCATATTGCAGGGATTGCTGGGCAGTCTAAATATGGTGCCCAGTCAGTGGCACTATCAGGAGGCTATCAAGATGACGAGGATCATGGAGAGTGGTTCCTTTACACGGGGAGGTACTATTCTTGTTTCCTTATTATATTCTTGTCATTTTACTTTGTGGCAATTAACTCAACTCTTTTAGTTAATTGTGTTGTGTTCGTGCTAAGCATGTCTGACCTGCCTAACAACATGTTTCAATCAAATGGATAGTTTAATCCAATTAGTGGCCCTTTTAAGGATTATATGATAATTTTATAAGCTTGTTGTGTCAATAAAGACCCTTATAAACATTGCAAGATCTAGTTTCCTATATAGGTAAAATATTTGCACTATACTTGTCCTTGCCATTGAATTTAAGTGGCCAAGTTATGATTCTTATCCTTCATAGTTATATAGTACATTTTGTTGTTTTTGAATGTGTGTGCTTCCATATGTGTGCCTTCCATGTATTTCAACTGGGTTTTAATACTTCATTTTCTGTGAACAGTGGTGGAAGGGACCTTAGTGGCAATAAACGCACAAGCAAGGCACAATCTTTTGATCAGAAGTTTGAAAAACTGAATGAAGCACTGCGAGTGAGTTGCCGAAAAGGTTATCCTGTCCGAGTTGTGAGGTGAGTTGTGCTGGTATGCCTGGTTTGCATTATAATGTTAATCTGGATGACCAGTCCAGATACTGGAATTTTCTTCTCTTAAAATTGTCTGTTACATAGAGAACCCAAATAGTCATTTTAAAAAAAACAACACAAATAGTGCCTTTTAATATCATTCAATACTATAATATTCATTGATATAAGTATAGAACACTAAAGTTGCAAATCAGTAGTTAATTATTGGAATTTGGATAGATGGTATCAGCTGACTGATTATAATGGATAATGGTCTTGCAATTGGTGAATTATGACTATTGTTTGCCATCTCCTGTCTGTAGCCACTACAAATCTATCAATGTCACTTGAGAATGAGATGGTTTTTGGTGCCAATTAGTGAATAATTTGGGCATTTTGTGTTGTTTTTTGCTATTTGTTGGGCAGGTCCCACAAGGAGAAGCGCTCCTCTTATGCTCCGGAAGCAGGAGTTCGCTATGATGGTGTTTACAGAATTGAGAAATGCTGGCGCAAAGTGGGCATACAAGTATGATTGTGTTCTTTATAACAGTGGAAATTGTATGTTAACTACTTGTTAGGCTTGGATCTTGAGTGTGTTTTTTATGCCTATTTGTGTCTTAGGGTTATAAGGTGTGCAGATATCTTTTTGTTCGATGCGACAATGATCCTGCCCCATGGACAAGGTCTGCTCTCTCTCTCTCTCTCTCTCTCTCTCTCTCTCTCTCTCGTGTCTCTTTCCAGGCCTCATTTTGTAATGAATGAATTTGCAGCGATGATCATGGGGATAGAGTAAGACCTCTGCCAGTCATTAAGGAATTGAAGAATGCAACTGACATCACTGAAAGGAAAGGATCTCCAGCTTGGGACTATGATGTAAGCTAATAATGCTGTTTTACTTATACAAGTTGTGTTCTCTCTCTTAAGAATCAATTTTCACTCTTAATGGATCATGCCTTCTACTCACCAATGTTCCCCATAGGTTTATAACTGAATAGGCTGGATGTTAACAGCTAAGGTAGTTTTTGTTTTAAATTTTTTGATTGGGAAAGTGAATCAAGAATAAGAATCTCATTTTTTATGTTTGAATTATGACTTTTTGGTCCCTACCAAATATAATTCTGCAGTTAAGTTCTGAAAAATTTAAAATGCTGTTCAATTTCACAACTTGTTTTCCAGGAAGAAAAGGGCTGTTGGGTGTGGAAGAAACCTCCACCAGAGAGTAGAAAGCAAATGGATAGTGAAGTTCCCGAAGAGGGAAAGAGAAAGAGGAAGCGTCAAAGTAAAAACATGTCCATTCAAGAAAGGCTACTTAAAGGTATGGTTTTTGTATCCAATTGTTAGACTGAATTCTTTGTGCTTATAGCTGCTTAGTTTTTACAGCTTCCTTTGGGTGATTCATATGCAGAATTTAGCTGCTACATTTGCCGGAAGGTGATGACTCTACCTCTCACTACCCCATGTGCTCATAACTTCTGCAAAGCTTGCTTAGAGGGTGCCTTTTCGGGTCAAAGTTTTACGAGGCAGAGGACTTGTGAAGGCAGGCGAACACTACGAGTTCAGAAAAACGTGATGAAGTGCCCATCTTGTCCAAATGACATATCCGACTTTCTACAAAATCCACAGGTATGTAGCAGGCATAAGATATGCTACACCTTTTTGCCTTATGTGTGTGTTGGGTGTCACAACATGACTAAATAATTGTGTGTATGTATTGGAGGTCCAACCCGATCGCAAAATGTGAGCCCAAATATGATATGACATGAATTGGCAGCTCTAATTATTATATATTTTCAAATTTGCTGCAACATATAATTTTTAAATATCTATCAAAAGCATTTGAGTTTCTGTGCAGGTTAATAGAGAATTGATGGGAGTGATAGAATCACTGCAAAGCAAAGCTACCGATTCAGAGGAAAATGAAGAGTACAGTGAAGAAACCGATATGGTTGATGCAACTAAGCTTACAGAAGAAGCCTCTAACATAACAGAAACTGATATAGTTGATCCATCTGAGCTCATGGAAGCTAGTAACGAAACTAAGGAAGATCCAGACGACGCCAAGGACAAAACTTTGAAGCCAAATACCGAAACCAAACCCAAGAAGACACGCCAGCAAAAGAAACCAAAACTTGAAGTTGTGCAAGCCACACCTGAGGTTTCTAACAAGGAAATGCAAGGAACTGAAGTTGAGAGCGAACCCCGGCAAACTCGTAGAGGAAGGAAGGCGAGCACTGAGGGCAACCCGGCAAATTTGGATGCTGCTGGGGCAATGACTCGAGGCAAGAGAGCAAAAATGTCGGCGACAAAGTAAGCATTCAACATCCTCAGTGTTCAAATTGACAATGAAGGCTTGGTTTCAGTTTTTGCTGTGTGACTCTCTTTAGTGGCTTTTGTTTTTGTTGTGCATGTTGGTGAGGTTGAGCAAGTAGGCCAATTTCAAGGTTTATATATATTTATATTGTATTAAGTATTGTACCCGTGGGTACATATGTAGGGGAATGTTTTATAAATAGTTAATTTTATGTAAATAAGGGTTAAGGGTTCATTTATTAGATTAAGGAAAATGTAATATTTTGGTTTCTTAACTATTCATTTCAAAATTGAATAGGTTGTGGTCGACACGTCAATTTAGTATATTAATCCGTTCAATGATTGAGTCATTTTTGTGTTGAACCTGTTTGATTAAGCAGATTGTACAATCTATTTATTGATTCATCCATTTAAGAATAAATATGCTGCGAAAAAATGACTCATATAAGATAGAGATTATCTATACATAAATTGACTAATCAATGGTTAGAGAATATTACAAGCAATATTAAGATAGAGAAAGTGTAACCTTATACCTAAAACTCACCATTTTGGGCTCTCAAACCTTTCTCCTATAAAAATTTTCAGAATTCTTTTATCCCGAGTTTCTCAATCAATGCTTTCTTTTCTTCTTCGGGAAGAGACTTGAAAATGAAGACTGATTTGTCGCCAATATCATCCTTGAATGTGAAAGAAAGCGAATCAGAAAATGCAATATGGGTCATAATCCTTGCGAATTTGAGTTCAACTTAAACATATTCATGTCAAACCCATCTCACCCATTTGGTTAGATGGATCGTGTAAAAGGATAAAATGGTATTTTTATATATGTGTCGGGTCAATATGAACCAATTTATTTGAACATGTTTTAGCATCACCGCATGTTGGGTCAATCCACTCTTAAATATTCGTATCTTGTTTAATAATCAGATTGCTCGGGTTGACCCATTTAACAAAGTACTAAACTTTTAACCCAACCCGAAATGCCGAGCTCACTACTTATCCACATTTGTAATCAGAATACAAAAAAGATGAACTAGGTAGACGAGCACCATACCTTAATAGGCTGAGTAAATTTCCTTCCGGCAAATATCACAAAGAGAGCCATCCATGAAGCCAACAGAGCAAGTTTCGCTTCGTCACTCATTAAACCACTCTGCAGGACAAGTTAAACCCGATGAAGTCAATTCATCATAATTATCTCGTAGTGATGTCTGTGAACGCGTAACTAACCTTAAATTTAGTGACTCCATTTCGTCAAATAATTTAAACAAAATATTCACATGTCTTGCATGTGACCACTAGGTGTATGAAAATCCAATTATACTAATTTCACTTAATTTGTCTTTCCTCGTGTTTTCCCATACATCTGCAAATTGTTTGAAAATCCAAAATTTCTCTATAAATTTTGGGGGTATAAGTTGAAACTGTAAGAGTATATAAAGGGTAAAATAGTTGAAGAAGATTACCAGGTGCCCAAGAAGAACTGTCGGTATGATGAAGGTGAGAATGCCAGCTTCCAGTTTCCCGTAGCATAAACCTGTAACATAATGTGAACAAAATTACAGAGTGAAAGAGACATCAATAAATCTCCCCCTAATCGATTTCTCAGTCTCCTAGTTCTGCCCAAAACCCTAGTTCTTTTGCTAAATGCAACAAATTAACAACAATATATTACGAAACCTATCTGTATAACATCACCAAGGAATGTGGCTGGCAAGTACACAAATGCAACAAATTTAGGAGAAGAAAGGTAATGACGTAATGTAGCACGGCTTCTTTCGGATTAGTGATTATGGTCGTGCCAAAGAATGGAAAGAAAAAGATAGTATTGGGGTTTTTGTTTTTCTTTCCCAATTCTCATATCAGAAGGCTATACAGACCTCGTGATTGTTAAAAACCCCATAAATAGGAAAAGACCATAGCTACAATGATAAAGTATGTGTTACTGACAACATTACCTTCCTTGAAGACCAGCCCAGTCAATGATGCAAAGAGAGGACCTACAAACCATATCGCTGTTGGGTTATCCACAACATATTGTACTAATCCCTCACCAGCTGGGCGAGCAAGGAATGCGTACACAGCCAGAGACCCGACAGCTCCTAGCGCCCAAAATGCTTGAAGGGTTTGCTTAATCTCAGTCACATAGATGTGAATCAAGAACAGGGATAACCCCAACCCACCAGCTCCAAGGGCGTAAAACAAATCAAGATTTTGCCTAATTGTTTGTTTAATGAAAGAGTACTCATCAGGTACTAAAGCAGCTGATGCTGCTACCACAAACGACACAGCAGCGGTCACTAATCCTGATCGGTACAAAACCACCTGTCATGACCAAAACAAGCATTTGCTGAAAATTCCCACACAAATATTAAGAGTGATTCAACTAAAAGCTTCAGCTTATAATTGAAGACCCGATTATAGTTTAGGATTTGGTTATAGTTCTATACTATAAATACATCACCTTCACAAGCAAGCCCATTGTGGTGCACCTATTCAACTAAAAGCTTAAACTTATAGTTGAAGAACCAATTATATTTTAGGGACCGGTTATAGTATAGGGCATTATTATAGCTTTATACTTTAATACACCTCGAGTACAAGCCCAATGTGGCACACACAATTTAACTGAAAGTTTAAGCTTATAGTTGAGGACCCAGTTATAGTTTAGAATCCTCATGTGCAAGCCAAAACACCTACACAATATTTGACTAAAAGCTTATGCTTATAGTTGAAAACACGATTACAGCTTATGGCATGATTATAGTTTTATACTCCTCACGTGCAAGCTCAATACGGCACACAGTATTCAACTAAGCTTAAGCTTCTAGTTGAAGACCCAATTATGGTTTAGATACTCCTCATGTGCAAGTCAACAGTCCCACACACTATTTAACTAAAAGCTCGTGCTTATAGTTGAGAACTCTATTAAAGTTCAGAGCATAATTATAGTTTTATACTTTAAAACACTTACTCAAGTGCAAGCCTAGTGTAACAACCACTAATCAACCAAAAACTTAAGCTTATAGTTAAGAATCCAATACTATAGTTTATGGCATGATTATAGTTTTATACTTCAATACACCTTCTCACGTGCAATCCCAATGTGGCGCACGCTATTTAATTGAATGCTTAAGCTTCTAGTTGCGGACCCGATCATAGTTTAGACACCTCCTCAAAGCCAAAAGTCCTACACGCTATTTAACTTAAAGCTTGAGCTTATAATTGAGAACCCTCACGTGCAAGCCCAGTGCGGCAACCACTATTCAACTAAAAGCTAAACCTTATGGTTAAGACCCGAGATTATTATTTAGGGCCCCATTAAAGTTTTACATTTTAATACCCCTCCTCACAGGCAAGTCCACCGTGGCGCACACTAATCGGCTTAAAAGCTTTACCTCATAGTTTAAGACCTGACTATAGTTTAGGTAAGCTACTCAAGAGCAAGTCCATTGTGGCAAATAATACTATTCGAACAATTGATTAGCAAGCTCTCCTACCATATTAAAATACCAATTCAACTAAAAAGATTAAACTTATAGCTAAGAGCTCAACTGAAGCTAAAATGTTCAAACAACAAACCTACAAAAAAAAAAACCTCTTTTTTAACATTTCAGGCTCTAAAATTGAACAGAAGAATTAGAAGAAAAAATAAAAGAAAAATCCAAACTTTTCGAAAGGGCTCACAAAAACCTCAGCAGATGAAAAAACCCACAAAACAAAATCGAATAAAAACCTCAAAACCTTCAGATAATTCAATTCACAAAACAACCACAATTGAAACTGAAAAAATCAAAACAATGAACAGAAATTACCTCTCGGACGTCGGTGGAATCGACGGTCCAGGGGCCAAAAGTGCCTTGATAAACCGTCCGATCAATCGAATCGCCCAGAGCCTTGCACAGCACCAATCCAGTTCGTGGTGAGGCGGTAGAGAACGATGAAAGTGAAGACAGTGAATCAAATTGAAGGCTCGTAGTCGTCGCCGGAAACTTGGTCCGTGAGTTCCGGGCGGTGGCCGGAATCGGAGCAGCCGCCGCCGTCGTCGCCACTAGAGCTGCCGATAGCACTCGTGCGGCCATGTCGGAGCAAAGTTAAATCACTTCAGCTTTCCGATTTTGTATTTTTTGGTTTTTGTTTTTGGAGTGTTTGTGTGTGTGTGGTCATTAGATGGTCACACCATGCAAAAATCTAATGGTTTTTTATGGGATATTTTTGTTGAATGGAAATAATGGAAGATTAAGGTTCCATTTGTTTGTATTGAATAAAGATGGAGTGTGACGGATAAATTTTTTTATGATAAGTAGTTATTAGGTTTGTTCGAAGAGGTTGATGTGGACCAATTTGTTACTATTATGTGAGGTGTGAGATTCTCTCATTCGGAAATCACTTCGTGACACATGCAGCGTGCGGATGGAGCCGCTGGGAGAGTGGGGCATCGCCTTGGAAGGGCATGAGATCGAAACGTAATCTTTTTCTCTTGTGTAGCTAAAGAAAAGTGTTATAATCATCATGTGTTCTGCACTACATTGTATGTTAGTATTACAAGGACTAACGCGAGGTTGTCCAATGTGTGTGGAAAGTGGGTGAGAGAGATCACGTTGCAGCTTGAGGCGTTGGGCGATGCGCGCAGTGAGAGAAATGTAAACAAGACGTGTGTGAGGTTTCACCCTTGGTGAACTTTGTTTCGTACTGCAACATGCATACGTAGTGCGATGTGGTGAGGCTCACGCATCGAGTGGGCTTGTCAAGATGTGATATGCATTGTAGGGGATATGCAAAGGCTTGCAATTTGTTCTACGTGGATATAAACGAAAGATATTTTGCGTGGAGTTTGTTGACACTCACAAGAGCTTGCAGGCTGAGTTTCAAATGAGTTCTCTTGTCATATTTCTAGATACCTCTATTGATTCATTTTCAGAGAACTATTGGAGTCATGATGAAATCTCCATCAACAGCACATGAGGAAGGCTCTTTGAAAGAGCTTCTCTTTCTAGATGAATTTTTTTAATTTTTAATTTTTTTTTAATTATAAAATGAGATTAGAACATTATAGTAAGGTGTTCTGGGATTCACACATGACTTGTATGTACAATGATGTGGCGCTTCACAATTGACAATCTCATTTGGATTGTAACTGTCAATCCCTTGTTAATTCAGTTTGTACCCTCCTTTATTAAGAGATGACTATGATCCATTGAATCTACCACTAGTCATAGGCATCCACTGACCAGTAATAATAAACCTTACAAAAGTTCAAGGTTTCATCACATAACACAATTTTGGATTAAATATGGTTTTCATCCACAATTGAGAAATAACATTTTGTCATTTGGAGTCTCATTTCAATGCCAGATTAGTCACTACACAAAGACATGACAATTTGCTGGAAAGACAAGGAACCATAGTTGCAAATATCCATATAGTTGCACTCAAATTCGACTTTGACACAGTGGAGACAGGTTAGGTAAAGGCTGCCCCATTGTTCAGCGATGAGATGGAGTTGCTCCGGCAAAAGAGTAACGAGACGAGACTGGCAGATTTGTCTCCACCATGCTGACGCCGGCTCTAGCATCTGATCTTTGAAGAGTGTCTCTGTAATCGCGGCCTTGTATGGCATAGTACGGCTGATAGGTCGATGTCAGCAACTCCCTTCGAGCATAAGCCGGTGGTAGCGCATATGATGATGGTGCCAAGGCATGTGTATGTACCGAAAGATGAGGACTATAGTAATCATCGGTGTTTTCTGGGAGAACTTCTCTACTCCTAGACAGATGGAGTCCATGATAGTCGGTATCGTACCCGACAGCTTGCTCCCTTGGAACCGAGTCAGCACCAACCAAGTACCTAAACAAAGAAGGGGCAGTACAAAATAGTGATTCATGAGCACTATATTCCAATATGGTGATTTCTATCTAACAAGTTCGAGTAATCCAAGCTGATTCCTATCAGATTCCCAACCCGCCACCACTTTATTGACTGATGATAAAGATGAAAACTTGTCTACAATTAATTTTGGAAGAAGGTTTCTTTTCAGACTACAAAAAGGGCATTCGCTTTACACATCGGATTAAATCAGTTAGAACCGTCTTAATTTGAAGGACAAGAGCCTGGTCCAGAGATTTCTGGTTGAGAAGTCCTAAGAGTCCGCAAAAAAGGAGTGACGGGTTATTTGAACCAGCAAATTTTGGGGTCAGCCCGCAGGTTTAGGTCCAAATTGCTGGCTCTATACTCAAGCATTTAAGGTAGTGAATGAGATTAAAGATTGGGCCAGGAATGGCAAAAATTAAAGACAACAAACCATTCCAAAGCCATTCTCATGACCAAAAATTCTAATCCAAACATGAACAAAGAGAATCACATTCTCATTCCTGAACCGAAATTCTAATACAAAAGCCTACCTAAAAGCTTTCAGAAACCTGGATCCTACTCCAAAAGGAGCAAAGTATTGAATATATCATGTGAACGTTGCAGAGAGAACAGAATTTATAGTACAATAAAAGTATTCCTTGTATGAAAGTAGATGGTAACTCAAAGGCAGACCTTATGATTAATTAATTAATAAATAATAAGTAAATGAAGTAATGAACTGTCTAATCATATTGATCCTTAGTTGCCCATACGAGTTAGAAATCATTATATGTGTGTGTTTGTGTGTGTGTGTGTGTGTATATATATGAATTTAATGCTTGAAATATACCTTCTGTAAGGATCTTGAGCAGAAACTAACTCTCTTTCGGATATGTAAGGCTGATGAGATTCCTTCAAATAATATGAGTCAGTGTGATGACGAAGAGAATCCTCGTGAATAACATGCCGAGGCTCTAGTGGAGCTTGTACACGTCCCAGTAGTGGATATGGGAGTATGTGCTCTGATTGAGTTTCATGGCGCACTCCTGGGAGATATGATTCCTCTTGAGGTAGCCTTGCTAGTGGCTGATATACTTCGTGCACAATTGGAGTTGGGAGCAAGCCAGGACTTGCAACAGGCGGGGCACGAGAAGCTTGTGACTGTGCAGTAATTGGGCGGAACAGAGAAATGAGTTTCCGGACCTGCACCACACGCAATTTCCATTACAACAGGAACAGTTACGAGACGAGCAATGAAAAATTTTATATAAAAAGAAGGCAGGACTATGAATGTCTTCATACTTGTTTACTATTGAGCTCTTGTCTGAACCTAGAGACCCCCTCTCGACCATCATAATTCTCCTTGATTGCTTGTTTGAAGGTTAACTCCGGAAGTGGTAAACAATCTTGATAAACCTTGAATCTCACCTGAGCCAAACAAAACATAAACAGAACGAAACTAAGTAAAACAATCCATTCACAATTTACATATACACTTATGTCCCCTCAAGCTCAGCTCGCTAAAAATTAGACTAAAGCTCTTTATAATCAAGTTTGAGCCGAACTCAAGCCAAGGTATATACTTGTTTAATAAACGAGCCCAAAAGGCTAGTTAGCAGGTTCATTTGTTATTTATTAACTAATATATATATATATGTGTACATATATATATGTACATATACTATATGAAATATTATACTAGACATAATTTATTGACCAAAACATATTATTACATACAGATTTGGATTTTGCTGGACAATTGAAGTAGAACATGTTATTACTTTTCTTATATGGATTAATTGTAACTAACCAGTGTAATTAACGGCGAATGGCACACAATGGTGCAAAACTCATTTGGATCCATGGCACAAGGCATGGAGCCATGGCACACTCCTTTTGAAAATAAGGCGCACAGATGTAGCATATTTAGTATATATATTCTAGACATATTTAATACCATTCTTGTGATAAAAGTGATCAAGTATAAATACTCCAATTAACACACAGGTGCAGTAACCAAACATGTAAATTTTCTTTCACAAGATACTAAGTGTTATACTAGTTATCAAATAACTAAATCATTCGCACAAAATAGCTTTTGCATGTGATAAGAAATTACAATAAACCATTTGAAATGCTAATGATGTGATAGTGCTCACGAGGTACAGTGCATAGATGAATGATATTTCAGGCATCATAATGCTTATAAATATCATGGAAAGGAAAATATAACAAAATTAGATGAAAATGATAGGAATTAAGAGAGAATGAGATGAACTCAAATAATATATACCTCATGGGCTGGTATCCCTGTTTATCTAGTGGCTTGAATGCTTGGAATACATAAAAGTATGTGGTGCACATAAATTTTTGCCTCCTTATTGTGAGTTTAATTGTGATTTCCTTTATTTTGTAATTCACATAGATTTTAGGCTTTGGGGATTTCATCTAAATTTTATAAAACAAAAGTTTATAATATAGTCCCATTTTAATAAGGCGAGCCTCAGTTGTGTTGCATTGTGCAATGTGCCTTGTCAAATGGCATGTGAAAGGCACGCCTTTTGGAAATTATTGTGCCATGGGTGGCCAATGGCGAGAATCATGCGTCACGAGGCCGCACCTGGTGTGACGACGCACAATTGTGTGCACAATTCATATGACTATAATTGACAGCCTTAAAGATTACATAATATGTATCACGTGAAAAAAAAATATTAAAATTTATTGTTCATGCTCATAGGTATGTAGAAACGTGCTCAATCTTAATTTTTTTTTTAAGTCAAGCATAATTATTTTCTATTCATTCATGCTCAAGCATAATTTTGCAATCTCATTCAAGCTTGAGTTTAACAAATAGTATGGAATTAGGAGATATGTCCCTCATCTCTGAGCCAAACCAATACTTAGCAACTTTAAACTCAATTCGGCTTGATTATACCCTACTTCTGAGCAAGAACTTAATACATACTCAAAGTCAAAGGTTCCCAAGAATCGGCTTCATTATACCCCTAAGGAGAACATGTTTCATAGATCAAGATCAAGCTCATATGATCTTGATGCTCAATATATAAATCTAGGGAAAAAATAAACATAGCATAACTACTCATAAGGGGTATTAATCTAGCTTAAGTTTAAGCTCAACATGTCTTTTATGGAATCACATATAGGTTCCACCATTTCAAGTGAATGCTATTCTACTTCATTAACAAAGAAATCCGTGTTACCTGAGCCGGAAAACCTCCTCTGAATGCATTTCTTTCCAAGTTCAACTTTCCACTTGAAGTGGCAATGTAGACACCATAGAGAAGCTTCAAGTCAAAGTCATATAAGAAGAGCTTTGCACCAGACTTAATTTTTTCTACAACTTCTAACTTCCCTCTTGGAAGCCCAAAAACACGATATTGATAGCATTCCGGTTTTGTTTTCGCATTACACATAAAGATAAACCCAGCGCTCCGATCTCTACCCACATCGCCCCTCTTTTGTCCTTCAGTGCTTTGCCTCTCACTCCCTTTGTCTTTTCGTTTTCCCTTGGAGCTTCGCTCCTCACTCTCCTTATCCTTTCTTTTGTACTCAGAGTTTTGCTTCCCACTATCCTTGTCCTTTCTTTTGTACTCAGAGAGTTGCTTCCCATTATCCTTGCCCTTTCTTTTGTCCTCAGAGATTTGCTTCCCATCATCCTTGTCCTTTTTTATCTCAATAGCTTTACTACTTGTAGTAGTTAAAGCACGCGTTGGGCTAGTAGCACCAACAACATTAGAATTTGTAACGGTATTGAGAACGGACACTGAAGATAAGAGTCCAGTCGAGGTTGAAGCTACATTACCCTTTTGATTTTTTCTATTCCTCCTTACTCTTTTCTCTATAGTCCTTCCCATATTCGATTGATTTGTAGGTGCCCCTGAACTCGTAGGCTTCTTTATTCTTCTTTTCGCCATGGTGATGCTGTTACAGTTCAAAACAATGAAAACAAAAACGCATGATATATGAATTTCCTTATGATATCCATAACACAATATTATAGATTCAATATAACCCTTACACAAGAGTCATTACATATAAATGCGCACAAGAACTAGTTTGCAAGATGATTGTACATCAAATCGAACTTTGCTACGAGCACATATTGAGAACTTGAGATGAGTCGCTTCCCAATCCATGATAAAATTGAGGGTTGTCAAATAGTTCTTTAGTTTTTGACTAAAGAAGGCCCAGTTGGCAAATGTTCAAAACATGGAAAGCATTTTGGAACAATGAATATTGTGATGTGATCTAAATGCTAGATCTTTAACCGATTGAAATCCTTGTCCATTACTTCATTGTGAACAAGGCAACCGATTCACGTTCTATCACTAGATTATCATAATTGAATGTCAAAACATCAACTTTGATCCTGACCAATTGTTTTACCCGTAAAGGACTCATTTGGTAGAGTATGAAAGGGATAAATAGCAAGTTTGGGGAAATCATCCTCCATTCGATGGAACGGTCAACGAAATAGTTGATGAAGTCTGAAATCCATCTAATATTGAACCCTCAAATTTTCAAGTTTGGGGACAAAATCATATTAGTGTGGGTTGGTCGAAGTAGGTAAGGACTTCATGAGTTCGATGGGATAAAAGAATTCATCTAAAGCTGGAGATCACAAATATGAGAATACTTGGGTGATTTGTGGTAACACTAGGAAGGATAAGGATAATATTCGTGAATGAGACTATCCAATAAAGAGTAATGGTAGGTTCAATTGAAAGTAATATGAGAAAAACTTTAGATGATTTAGGCATGAGCAATGTATGGAGATTCTTGAACTGGTGAGAAAATGAGAGGGAATTCAATTAGAATAAACTAGAAAGAATATAGGCAGGGCCTAAGTACACTTGAAAAGAAATAGTGATGAAATGAATGACAAAAGTCAATTTGACAAAGGAGATAACATATAGAATAGATTAGAAGAGGAGAATATAATTGAAAAATCCCAATAAGTTATGTTGAAGGATTCATGTAGATGTAGGTGATTGTGACCCCAACATTATTTGAAAAATGGAATAGTGGTTGTGGGTAAACTTTGATTCCACAAAATGAAAATTGTTATCTTTCAAAACAATGTAAAGTAGCTTTCAAGGCAATTTGATACGGAGATAGATGAGACTTGAAACAAGAACTAAGATTAGCATCCTTTTACACCTTCATAGGAGATGCTTACAAAGGAGGCTTCCAAGTCCATGATTGCAACCAGTGGTTGCTTAAACCAATGCTTGTTGACATGGTATATTTTAAATAGATGTTATTCTTCATAAATTAACAACCAATCCACCCTTTTAATTCCATGAATCATACTCTTTTATGAAATGCATGTATTAAGAAGAGTAGAAAGATGTAAATTAGGATATAATGAGTACTAGTTATAGATTTGACTACTGACGTAAAAAAATAAAACACAACTACTTCTTGATGTTCTTTTTGGAGAGAACATCAAACACTTGATGAAATGATGATTGACGAGTCAACCAATCTAAAAACATTATCACAAACATACTTATTCTAGCTCTTTTCCTTTGATAATCTAGTTCAAAAATATTTTCCTCCATCCATTTAGATAATTGCAGCCACCAAGATTCATCTCTCTCTCTCTCTCTCACGCATATTGCCAGAAAAACTATTGCACAACCCTAAATTTGCTCATCCCTTCCACTAACTTTATGACTTGATTTCAACACGCTTCCAATTTTAAGATACTCACGAGTTAACATCATTCTAATCACACATACCTTGTGGTGTAAGTATTGTCTACAGTTCAACTAACTACCTCTTCCCTACCTACAAGAACTCATCCTCTTAATTGCAAATATCAGCCTAAAATAACTATTGATATTGAACCTCCATGTTGCAAAAGGTAAAAAATTCTAACATTAAATTCCTAGCTCTATTTCTTTTGCAAGCTCAATTAAAGATGTGCAAATTACTCACAGCCTGTCACTGAATAGTCAACAGCATAATCAATCATATTTTTTGTCACATCATTGTTTGAGCAACACCAGCAAACAGTCAAGTCAAACTGCTTTCAGAAAACTCCATAGCAGTTGCAAGCATTCATCCACCTCATCAGCTAGTGATCGCAATCAGCATTCATCCAATTGTTCAATCCGGAAAGGAAAAACAAAAAAACT
Source organism: Pelargonium fulgidum (assembly GCA_036897545.1). Taxonomy (NCBI): domain Eukaryota; kingdom Viridiplantae; phylum Streptophyta; class Magnoliopsida; order Geraniales; family Geraniaceae; genus Pelargonium; species Pelargonium fulgidum. Next base: position 17,846 of record JAYMTE010000370.1, read on the forward strand.
CTCTCCAAACCACAGCCAACATGTCCTTGAGGAGGCAATCAATTACAACATATTCATTACCCCAAGTTCAATTGAAACAAATGAACTAGAAATGGTGCGGAGGCAACCATTTACAACATATACATTAAACCGAGTTCAATTGAAAGCAAAGAACTATAAATGGTCCTTGTGGAGGCAAACATTTACAACATATGCATTAATCCAAGTTCAAATGTTCAATTGAAACCAAAGAACCAGAAAGACACTGCACAACAAAAGAATAGCAGAGGACAAGGGAGACAAGCTCTAATCAAAAGTCACAATCCCCAATTCCACCTAACATACAATGCATGATGTAACAAGTCAATGTCATTACTCATATCAAACACAAGTTCAATTCAAATCAAAGAAACCAAACAGGTTCTTGTCTTCTCAACCCTAGTGGAGACAATCATTTCCAATATATGCATTAACCCAAGTTCAACTGAAACCAGAAAATCCAACCCACCAAATAAGAAAAAAAAAAAAAAAAAAACAAGCTTTCTTCAAAACCCCAGAAATTCTAAAAATATGCAAAACTAACCCAAAAAACAGCAGACGACACAAGAAACAAACTCCTATTCCATCATCCTAAAACCTTAAAAAATAATGCATGATGTATCAATTTTATGTCATAACTCATATCAAACACAAGTTCAATTCAAACCACAGAAACAATCATTGTGTAGTCAATCATTTCCAATACATACATTAACCCAATTTCAAATGAAACCAGAGAAACCAACCCAAAAAAGAAAAAACGAGCTTTCTTCAAAACCTAGTACTGCAATTCTCAAAACAGACGAAACGAAAGCTCCAGAGACGAACTAAACTCGTCAGGTGTATTGAAAATTGGGATCATTGTTCGAGGGGACCAACCTGTTTGGAGAAGGAAATCGAAGCTGTTGTTGATTGATTCCAGGGACTGGTTGGATTCGAAGAGAATTGGTCTGCGATTGATTGTCGATTTTGTCGAGCTTGCTGGATTTTTCAGTTTCAGTTGTTAAAGGGTTAGGCTTTTTAGGGCTGCCACTATTAATAGGAGGGGATACAAAATTAACGGCTAGATGATGCTCTACTACGATCGACGGATCATATTGTTCCACGTGTACATATGTTCCTTTTATTGACTGCTTGTAATTATTTTATTAAAAATA
>JAYMTE010000371.1:0-19017 GCA_036897545.1 Pelargonium fulgidum
TCCACTGATGAAGTAGAAGAACCCTGACCTATCAAGCTTTATCACACTCTTTCCATTGTCGAACGCGAAGATCAGATCGCTCGTGTCACAGTGATAATAGTTCCATTTCTCCACTACAAGAACTGAATCATTCTTGTACTCAAAACCTGCACAAATGTGTGGAATATGTGTATTGAAATAGATCAAGATTTTATAGATATTTAGACGACAGATTCAACTGAAAAATTAAGCTGATAGTCAAAATACAAACTATAACGACACGTCTTTGCCTTGACTATCAAGTTAGATGAACTGATTCAGCTAAAAGCTTAAGCGGACAGTGCTGAAAAGAACTCACAGAGAGAATCTCCGACTTGGAATCTGTTCTTGGCAGCCCAAAGAGAATAGACATCAGCATTGGTTGGATCAGGCTCTCGCCATCCGAAATCGTCACCGACCTTGAACTGTTTCACTGACTTTGACATCACAGAGTTCTTGAAAGTTGCTGCTAAAACCAGAAACAGAGTACTGTAAGTGCACAAGAGACCCAACAGAGATGACATGGTTTTTGAGGTTTTGTAAGGAAAATTTAGGTGATGCCTATGGTTGATCACTAATGGTGAAGAAGAAGAGTGAAGAAGAATTGGGTTGTGGGTTTATAAGATTGTTTTCTGGACGGTTCTTGGCTGGGAAGAGAAGTGGTGGGTGGTGGTTTTTGGCGGTTATTAACCGTTGGTGAAGATCGTGTGTTAACTGGGTTAATTTCAAACTGTTTTTTCCTTTTTGTATATATAAAATAAACATAATTAAATAATTAATTTTTTTAGATGTATATATAATGATTAATGAAGCGGGTATGGAACGGCTATATTCATCCTCGAACACAATATATTAAATTCATAACTTCCCAACTTGGTTGGTTCATTTGTCAGCTCTAAACCCGACCATTCAGATGGGCTGAGGGAGTTGTCAAGAAGAAATAGAGCTACCACATTAAAAAGTCCATACTTTTAGGCGAACTAGATATTTATGAATTACTAATAATATCTCGATAAATTAGTATAAATCACTTTGAGTTTGTTACATTAACTGTACATGTTAGAGAAAATACAACACTAAATGACACATTCTACAAAGTTTTACAACAAAAATTGTCATAACCTATAAATATATGTGAAGTGTCATACATTATCACTTACAGGTCCTTCGTTCTGGTCTGTGTCCGCTGCCGCCATTTCTTGAAAATGCAGTCGCCTTCTGTTTCTGAGCTCAACTATACTTGGCGCCGCAGGTTTAGCGGCGCCATGCAGATCAATCAGCCGAAAGAATTCTTTTCTGGTCAGATTTTTCTTCTCCATAAGTTGATCCACAACTATATCCATAAGCTTCCGGTTTTGCTGCAGAATCTGATATGCAAAAACATTGTAAGTTAAGTACAAAATCGAGCCAAAAGTTACAAATAAGAGCGCTTCTCACACACAACATTACCTCTTTTGCACGTTCATGACATGAGTTGACAATCTTCAGTGCATCCAAATCGATAGCCTGAAGATTAAAAATTGCAACGTAAAAAGAATCAGAAGTTACAGGGCAAAGCCACCTGGTTTCAACTTCAAAAGAGTGCAAGTGAATATAAGACATACATTGATTCTATCTGTGACCCAGAAGTCCATTATTCCGTGATGTTTCTCAGACAGACCGCCAAGAACAAAGGCTCGAGCTGCTGACCTGGCATTGTCAGCTGTATGGCCCCATATTGTACTTAACTGCAATCATTAAACGTGTGAACGGTTCTATCTTGGGAACGTCTTGGATAAACCAGATAGAGAGTTTACTAAGATTACTGAGCAGAGTGCAAGGTTGTGTTATTAGAATGGAAAATGTAACATTGTTCACATTTGGATTATGATTTTTGGTCATGAGAATGGTTTTGACTCGTTCCCATTCCAAACAAAAATAATTCAAGCAGCAAACGCTATCTAAAGCCTATCCATTACTAAATAACACACTAATTATCATGATAGATTGATGGTCGACATGATTAGAGTCAGAAGACTGAGGATAAAAACTGGTCGTCGATTTTTAATAAACATTGCATATCTACTACAGTAGTTTCTCTGGATGTGGAAGACCGGTTGTGTTAATGTGTTAAAAGACTAAAGGCTATATTTACCTGATCCTCACCATACCAAATCTCGTCAGCTGCACGAGGTGCTAGTTGAACGGTGATATAATCCAGAAGGCATTGCCGGCTGCACGATATTCGATAAAACAAGAGGGACAATAATATGGAAGAGACAATGCATGTAACTTCTCGATACAGTTTTAACAGAGCAATACTAACTTCAACATTTGTTATAATTATACCTTAACAATCCTTTGCCGAACTTGGTGGAATCAAGTTTAAATCGAACATAACCCAGCTCCTTACCGGCTCTAGGAGCAATTGAGATCTGTACCAAAGCAACATAGAGTTGTATTTTTGTCAGAGCAGGTTTACGACTGTACAAGTGAAGCAATGAAGACAAATAGCCTTGTTAAAATGAGACACAACATAGATTTATCGTCACATTTGTAAGAAAAATAATAAGAACAAGAGAAAAAGGTAAATTGATAGGTAAGGACCATACAAACTCAATATTATTAAGGTCCGGGAAGTTCGCAGCTACAACAGCTATTGCCGCTTCATTGATGGCTATTTGCTTCCACATCTTAGGGGTCCTATCTATTTTACTTAACAGTCCTCTTTCTTCTGCTTGGGCAGCTTCAAGCAAATCATCAGTTCTGATCTGCAAACAAGCAATTAATGATTAGATAAATCATGTATTCAACAGGGGCAATTGTAGAAATTCTGTATTGTAGAATTGGTATAAACAATTGGCTCAAAGTATTTTAAATGTGATCCCCAATAAATCAACAGACTCAAATGAGCACATAGTCAAGTTTCGGAAGTATTCAACAGGGGCAATTGTAGAAATTGTGGATTGTAGAATTGGTATAAACAATTGGCTCAAAGTATTTTAAATGTGATCCCCAATAAATCAACAGACTCAAATGAGTACATAGTCAAGTTTCGGAAGTGTCAGAAAACTTCATGCAGCAAGATTTGGAAAAGAGAAGTTGCAAACATACATATACAACTAAACTTGTGCAGGACAGTTAAGCTTTTGAACTTTGGAAGACAGTTTTTTGTTAAGCAGAGCATCGCACTGATTTCCTAACACAGAATAATATCGGATTCTAGAGCTGGCAATATGGATCCAAACACGCGGCTACCCAAAATTGAAAAGAATGGAAATTATACCACCTCTGTCCTGCCTTCCCGCATCATAGTTGCAGCAGCAACCTCAACTACATTGGCTAGCTCTGCACCAACCATCCCGTCTGTCAAATCAGCCACAATTTCATAGTCCACATCTCTAGCCATAGGCTTATTACGAGCATGGACCTATAAGAAAAGAGTATATGGCAATTGAGCCTCCAAAATCCATATGACAAGACAAATCTTGCAATGCCAAAAGCAGAATTAAGGGTTAATCCATAGTGAGGAAACATTAGAAAACTGCTACCTTGAGAATTTCTATCCGACCTATACGACCAGGTATAGGGATGAGAATCTTCCGATCAAATCGACCAGGTCGCACAAGTGCTGGATCTAGAATGTCTGGTCTATTTGTGGAAGCAATGGTAATAACTTCTCCTTTCCCTTCAAACCCATCCAAGCAGACAAGGAGCTATTGTAATTCAACAACGAAAATTTGCTTATTCGAAATACATATGTAATTGATAAAAGCGGCATGAAAGATCATGTTTGAGGAAATAAAGTATGTCCTGACCAACCTGATTTAGAGTAGCATCGCGTTCTCGTCCACCAGAACCCTTAATTACACCACGTGCCCTCCCAACCGCATCCAGCTCATCAATAAAGACAATAGATGGAGCCTATCCAAAACAAAATAGAATGTTTTGAGTTCATTAGAGAAAGTACACCTCTGATAATGAGTTTGAGCAAGTACACAAGTTCCGTGAAAAATGACAAACAATTAATTAGAGGAATGTGTCCTTTTACAGCAAAACTGTCACCGATTTAAACACTAAAAAGAAATGTTTAAACATTAGACACAGCATGATGCAAAAATATTGTCAAACTAGAGATATATATACCAACAAAACTAAACCAAACTTATGGAAAAGAAGAAGAAAAAAACACGTGATTTTAAAACGCCATGCAAAAAAGGGTAAGGGAGAAGTGAAGCAAATAAAGGCGACTCATACATGCTCCCTTGCTTCTTCGTAAAGTGCTCGGATACGGGCAGCACCAACACCAACATAAATTTCCACGAACTGGGAGGCTGAAACGGAGAAGAAGTTCACACCTGCCTCTCCAGCCACAGCTTTTGCTAGTAAAGTCTTCCCAACCCCAGGGGAGCCACAAAGAAGTATGCCGCCTGATTAAAAAACAATTTAACCATGATAAATAAATCATGCAAAGCTCTGACTTGGAATAAGATTATATCAATATGTACATAAGTATGTATGCACTGTATAACACCAAGGACCATTCTATTCCAACAAGAGTTCTATTTCGGACAAATTAAGCAGAAACATTAAAAGATTCCAGTCACGTTCAATCAAACGTTACTGAATTTAAGCTTAGAATGCCACTGGGATAAGACTACCAGAGGACAGAAACTAAATATATGACAGCCTAAATGATCATATTATGGTCCCAAATCCAGGTCATGGTAAAGCAAAATTCTGGTTGCTATTTCCAATGTAAACAGATTTCAATCAGTTGATCCCACAACAAGTTTTCTGCGAGGGACATTAATACTCTACTAGTCAGTAGTCAGCTACTACTAAAAATTGCCTCTATATCCTACATTCCTATGTGCCTCTTTGCTAAGACTGAATTTAGGCAACAATATAAAAGACCCTAAAGGAGGCATTAATTATTTGCTGTCCTAAGTCTCCTCTCCAACTTGATTGTGTGCGAGACAAATATGTCATCTATTTTATTCTTCTTTTTCTTTTTCTTTTTTTTTTTTGGGAAAGACAAGAAAACATGTCTTAATGAGTGCAATAGAAGGATTATACAACTATCAGCTTTACATGTAATTAGACAGACATCAGTCATGACATCTATACTATATACACACGTAACCGTCATTATAGGTTAAGAGACGATATGTACTAGTGAGAGCACAAGGATTAAAAAACTATCAGCCGCACATGCAATTAGACAGACATCATACATGACATCCATACTATATAAACATGCAGTAATTATAGCCTTATAGGATGCGAGACAACATGTTCTAGTGAGTGCACTAGAAGGATTCAAAGAAAAAACCTCAGCTACACATGTAATCAGACAGACATCAGCCATGACATCCATACTGTATAAACCATAACATATAATGCCTTTCGAAAACACATGCAAATTTTCACAATGTAAGTTCAGACTCAACCATTAAAACAAACATAAAAATAGCCGAGTAGTGTTACGATGCCAAGGTATACCTGCTATTTCTAAAATAAACAGATTTCAATCAGTACATCCCACAACGAGTTTTCTGCAAGGCTAATAACTGCCTTCATTTCCTATGGGCATCTTGCTAATATCCGTATTCCAGCATCAATATAAAAGACCTGAAAAAAAGGCATCAACTACTTGGTGACCTATATCTCTTCTACGACTTGACTAGGCAAGAGATTATATGTCCTAGTGAGAGCACTAAGAGGATTAAAGAGATAAAAATAAGGTATCTTTAATTTCTTTTAAAGATATAGAGTTAATTTTCACAATGTAAGTTCAAAATCAAACATACATAAAAATACTGAGCAGTGTTACAATGCCAAGTGCAAACCTGGAATTTTCACTCCTCTCCTTCGGTATACCTCCGCTTGTGTGAAAAACTTCACCACCTCTTCAAGCTCAATCCTAATTTTCCCGAGCCCCGCAACATCTTCAAAGGTCACATCCCCATCCCCAGTGTCCAGATACTGAGGAAGTTTCCTATTTCGACCTTTCCGAATACGAGCACCTGACTTCAAGAACTTGGCAGCCTGCCTCTCAGAGACAGATTTCTCACCAGCTCCTTGCTCAGCCTCTTCGCTATCCGGTGCACGCCCCTGCAATTTCAACTCCAAATCCTTCATCTTCTTCCTCTCATCCGCCTCGGCTTTCTGAATCTTCAACCTGTCCTCATAATCCTTCTTCTGCTTCTTATACCCCAGCACCACAATCCGATAAAACAAGTAGAAAAACACAAGGCCAAGCCCCGTCGAGACTGTACTGTCATTGGCAAGCCGACGCCACATATCGGATTGTCTCTTTGATTGCACCATTGCTTCCAGCATTCGCTCCTCATACTTAATTCTCGACTCTATCTTCCTCCTCCGAGCTTCCTCCATCTTTTCGAGCTTCCAAGCTCTCTCGACCTTCTCTTGCTGTCTTCTAGCTCTCTCCATTTCCCTCTCTTTCGTCAACCTCAGCTCCTCCTTAATCCTCCTCAGCTTCTCCGGTTCCTTGTTCCTCTTCTCCGGCTTCTTCGACATCAACTGAGCCACAAACGACGGCGTTTTCACCGACCTCAGAAACCCCAAATACGACCTCGGAAGCTCAGCTTTCTTCACCGGAGGCACATACGCGTTCACGCATAAAGACTCTATTTTTAATTCGTCCCACGATTCCCAAAACTTCGCATTTCCGACCAGCGACGGCAGCACCGTCCGGAACACTCTAGAATCTTCCAGAACCACCAGCACCGGATCGGAAAACGCCTGCAAATCAACTCCGGGAGGTCTGATTATGTGCTTCAGCTTGCCCTCTCTCGTCAAGCTCAGAATCTCCGTGTAAGGGATTCGATCGGAGACGACTGGGAGGCCCTGAGACCAAACCCTGAGTTGCTCGGCGGTGAGAAGCTCTTGGGGTTTTTTCGCGCGCTTCTTCTTCTTCTTCTTCGCCGGCGCAGCGAGAGCGGCGGCGGAGTGGGAGAGAGAGGCGGAGACGACGGTGAGGGTGACGGAGAGTTTGAGGAAATCGATGTGGGTTTTGATGGGTTTTTTTACCTCGTCGTTGTCGTCTGGTGATTTTGGGGATTCTGATTGGGAGCGAATTGATGGGCTCGAGTGGTGAAATTTGTGGGGTTTGGGGTTTTGGGATAAAGGAGAAGCGAACATGGAAGAGCCGACGAGAAATCGAGAAGACGCCATTGGAGCTGCGTTATGGTGTGGATTGATGATTTGAGAGAAATGGTTGAAGTGCGATACTACATTGTTGCAGAGGTTGAAGAAGAGACCGTCACTTTGATTCTCTTCTTCAGATAAAAATGGCATTTTTGTAGATAGTGGTGAATTGCAAAAGAAAATGAAAGTGGCATTTTGGTAAATACCGAACTGAAGTAAGGATGACAATTCGGGCCTGTGTCGTTTTTGCGTTTGTGTTGTGCTGAAAGTTGGTTTATTCGACATAAACACGATACATTTTCGATTATGCATTCATTTTGTGCTGAAAGTTGGTCGTATTAAACATAAACACGATACATTTACTACGTGTTGAAACACTAAATATGACACGATCATGAGACACATTTAACACGTAACACATTCCGGCATGACCCAAAATGATAAAGAAAACATATTTAACATAATTTTGTTACTGAATATACAAAAAAAATGTAAGCATAATAGGACTAATTAATCGTAAATGCGCATTTTTGAATATAACACAAACACAACACGATTATTAAACATGTTGGATACTCCAACCCAAATACAATTACAAAATTAGTGAAGTCAATTATTTCGTGTCGTTTCACGTGTTGAGAACTCTAGTCTCAATAAACTAGTTTTTAAAAATAAATTTGATTAGTTTATGATAGGGTTGTCAATTTAAACCCAAAGCAAAGGATATCTAAAATTCAACTTGCATTCGTACATATTTAATTCAAACAAAATGGACTTGATTAACTTTCAAGTCTGGTCTGATAAATTTCAAACAATGTAACCCAAATTCTACAAAATCGACTAGAAACTTGAATTGTCATCTCTAGTTTATATGTTCTTTTCAGTTTCCATAAACAAAATCCATTTTAGAGCTAAACCTTGCAAGGCAGCAAAACCAGTTGCACTAAACTAAACTTTAACAGCTGAAGTGCAACTTTTTCCCAGAATTTTGGGCATCAGGAACAAGAACTGAAACCTTAATGGTCACTGTAGTTACATAAGTACAAGCTACACAGGTTTCCACAAAGCTATAGGTCATCAAAATGATCAAACTCACATATTGCCATCACAAAAAAAAAAACAGCCAACCTGTTCTTTACAATACCGAAACTACATATATGTTTCGCAATCAAAACCATTATGTTCGTATTGATCATGTCGAGTAGCTAAATGATGCAAACATATTCTAATCTCTACTAAGTAATATATTCTTGTATGGAGGAAATGGAAACCTAGTACTTGGAGAGCCAGATTACGTTCTGAACAGCAGAAATGGCGAGCAAGAAGCAGCTGAAGAAAGTGAAGGCGATTGAGACAGCAATGCGCTCACAGAAGAAATGCAAAGGCTTGCAGAAGTTTGGAAGGGCTGTGTGTCGGACTCCAGTGCGATTCAGGTTGGTCACACCAGATGCAGCTGACCCCGCGCTCATCATTGCATATGCAAACAGCTGCAAGTAAACACCACGAACAACGATCAAATACTGAAGGCGTGCAATCAAATGTTAGGAAGTTGACGAGCTTGTGAAGTTATAAATGGGTAGTCGTTCATTCAATTAGTATATATCAGCACCTAAATCTTAACTAGCTAACATCTTCCTGTGTCACAGTGTTGATTTTGGCACATTCAGGGTGATTCTCAGTACCATAACAAAAGGTAGGGATTGAGTGGTTATGTTTTCTAATCTTTAGGTACCGTTTAGGTTCGGATTTTTGGTCAAAGAATTAGAATGGGAATGAGATTCCAATTCGTCATGTTTGTGTGAGGACTTTCTAGTCATTCTCATTCCTGTTCCCAACTCTAGTTCTATCATAAATTTTCCATATATTTGAGACTATGACCATCTTACATAAATCTATCATGTTCTGCAGGCAGTTCTACCAATATGACATTTTTCCGAACCATGTTTTAGTTAACTGTGGAGGGAGGATCGCATAAAGCATAACGGGCTGCTTTATGAAACCAAGTTTCATTTTTAAAAGTTGACTGCATTTTCATGGAAACCACTAGCAATATTGCATGGACATAATATAGAAACTGTTTTACCTGATCTCCGGCAAAAACTAGCCACGCATAGTTCCTTGAGGTAATCACGGGAGACTTCCTCAGCAGCCTTGACACACTGATAAGCAGTTGCAGCAACGAGTGAGCAACGACAGCTGCAGAAACTCCAACAAGATACCTATTCGGCAAAAAAAAAAAAATCACCAGTAGAACATTTTGATCATCCAAACCATGCTTGTAAACTGTATTTCCTCCTTAATAAACTTCATCCAATATGCAAGATGCAACTGCCTTAGAAACCCGACAAAATTTAAAATTACAATTGATTAGAAATAGTAACCAATTACCAATCGTTCACAATTCTTTTGAATGTTTCCTCAAGCCATATAAATGTAGGTGCAACAGATTTTTCAAGTACTTTCCCAGTTCAGCAATCACTTTTGTTAGGTGAACTCTAATTTTAGCAGATAAAGAGCCACAAACCAAACAAAGTTCACTCACTACAACACAAATTGCCTTTTTTTTTGCTCGGCACAAGTTGCCTGGAATAGATGTACTAATAGAAAAACCGGTGCAATAAAGACTATAAACATCTGTGACATGCAAGATACAACAACTGCCTGAGAATCCAGACAAAGTTTAAAATCACAATTCTAGGAGAACTTTTCAAAATAGTGCACAAACTATCTCATTTGTTCCATTTTAGTTCTTGTACTATTTTATGTACTAGGTTAGTCCAAATGTATTCACTCTGTTCCAATCTAGTCCAAATTTTTCTCCTGGAGTGTTCCAATAAAGTACGCACAGTTAAAGTCTAAACAGTAAGCGTGGAAAATAAATCCACTTCAGCACACTTTTATGTCTGCTGTTTCAATATTTAATGGGAAGTTCTTTTTTGAAACACTTTTGAGAAAACTTTGGTTAAAATTGGAATAGAGTGAATAAGTTTGGAGTAATTAGAACATAAAATGAATACTAGAATGAAACAAATGCAATAGCACAAAGACTATTATGAAACTTTATTCCACAATTCTATTATGCAATGTTTTAGTATAGATTAGTAACTAACCATCCACAATTCTAGGTAAAAGTAAAGGCAAAACTGCATACAACACACGTACATGACCCTTTCCCGACCCCCACAATGGTGTGAGCCTCATCTGTTAGGCGCCAACTAATCACCCACAATTATAGGTAAAAGCAAGGGCAAGACTGCATATAACATACGTGAATAAATCTCTCCAAATCCCACAATGGTGAGAGCCTCATTTGTAAGGCCGCCGTTTTATTGGTTGAAATGGCAATATTTCTTGTGTATCAACAACAAATGTCAAAGCCCACCAACACCACCATCAAGTGTGTGGATCAACTGGCGAGAGTTGTTCCAATATAACCTAGCTAACACTTAAGTTTAAGTCTTAAGGAATGCAATTGCATTAAAACTTAATAGAATGAGATTCGTCGCTCTTGTGGTGCTTCCCAGCTCGAATGGTAACCAAAACACACACCAGCACCTTAAAATATTCACTAAAGAAAACACATTGGTTGCATTTCTATGAACAACAACCTTATAAAAATATATATTGGTTCACGGGTTTGTTTCTATTCATTCAAATGCTATGAAACATGAAGCTAGAAAAGGGCTCTTTACCAAATTTTGTTGCTACTCAGAATCACCAGACACGGGCTATTTTGGTCAACAAAAACTACAACAGAATATACACAAAACCCTCACAAGTCACAAGTTGACAAAATGTTACAGACATGTCCCCACACTTTTGCCGCTATTTCTGGCCACCCCACGCAATTCTAATGACCCAACTACAAGGACATTTTTGTAAATTCTACCATAAACCCAATTTCCTTCCGTTTGGCAGCTCAGAAAAGAAAGGAAAAGAAAAGAAAATTTTCTTCTATCAACTCAACCGTCCTTAATCCTACTAGCCGTTGCTCGCTTGCTAGTGTGAAAATTGAAAATAGATCACGAATCACAAGACTTAAGCATAACGTTAAGTTTATTTGCTAGCTGACAATTTTCTCGGCAACCAAACAGAAAACAGCACCAAAATGAAACTCTGAATCAAAGAACAGAGCAAGTGAACAGCAGAATATTAAGTATCTTCTCTGGTTGAGAATTTTCTCGGCGACCAAACAGATAACAGCACCGCCAAGAAGAAGAAGAAAACTCTTAAAATCTAAATTAAAGAACAGAGCAAGTTTCGATCGCGAAATAGAAGTAGGTACGAAGCATAATTTAATTCTCTGTTCTGCTTCAGAATTTTCTCAGCAACCAAACAGTACCACAAAACATATTCAAATAAACAAGCACTCAAGTGAATCACAGAGATCACGAAATGGAAGCAGTACAGTACGTAGCATAATGTAATTTTCCATTCTGGCTCAGAATTTTCTCAGCAACCAAACAGCACCAGAAAACAAATTCAAAAACTCAACTGAACCGCAGAGATGACGAAATCTAATTTTCCTTTCCAGTTCACAATTTTCTCATCAACCAAACACTCAAGTGAATCGCATAGATCGTTCACTAAATGGAAGCATAACATCATTTTCTTTTCCGGTTCACAGTTTTCTCAGCAACCAAACATAAGCAGTAAAAAATCTATAGATGAGAGCTTACTCGAAGGACTGAGAGAAGGACCACTTGGAGTAGAGAGGGAGGTGGAAGCCGTAGATGGAGACCGTACTGGACTGCTTGGCGGTGACCATGAACGAGAGCGCCGTCAGAGAAGTGGCCAAGCAGAGCACCCTGAGCACCACTTGAACGACGTCGTGTTTCCAGCGAACAACCCTCCCGTCCGGCCTCGCCGGAGGCCCGCTCATTGTCATCCCGTTCTCCGTCGCGGCCGCCACCTTCGCCTCCGGCACCTGCACCACCACCTCCGGTTGCTGCATTTTCCGGTCACTCACCATACTAATCAATCTCTGTCTCTCTCTACACAAAATTGGTTATTTTTTGTTGGGTTGTTTGTGTGTGGAGCAAAGGAGTGTGAGTGGAGGTAGTTTTTGGAAATGGAGGTAATGGGAGAGGGTGGTTTTGAAATGTGGTTACAATGTTACTAACCTCCCTTTAAATTGACCCTTTTATAACTATAAAGTTTGGATGATTTGGGATTAAGGGTACCGATTACAAATTTTGTAGCAGATACTAGATTCTAAAATGAGAATCTCGTTAGGGGTGTGCTCGAGCATGTTTCGAAACTTTACAAATTTGAGATTTTGAATCCATTAGTCTGTGGTTTGTATGTTGGGCTGAATTTAGCTATGTGACCCGTTGTTGAGAACAGACGGAGGTAGTCTCGTGGGTGGGTTTACAGTTAAACATTTGCACGGATCAACACATTTTACTCGTTAAACTCGAAACTTGCACTTCTTTCATGTTGGGTCGGGGTTAAACTCAATTTTTTTCATGTTCAATTTCAAAAAATTAAATTCAAACTCGGTATGTAAGAGGTGTGGGTTTTGGGTCGTAGATTTATTAGAAAACATGAGGTTTGTCCCACCAAATAAAAAAGTTGATCGAATCTATTTTATGCATATTGTTGATATCTATAAATTAAAAAATAAACAATATCTATAGAAATAAACAAAAAGGCCAAAAAAAACATTATAGTATTATCCATAGAGATCAACCTATATTGCTAAAATCCAAAACAATAACACACTTATTTTATACTCCAAATAAATGTTTTATCTTCAACTAATACAAAGACTTTAGTATTAAAAATTAGATAAAATGTTCCTGCACTCTTTGAATTGTAATTTGTCTAGACTCAGTTCAAATCTCGTACCTTGACACCAAAACCGTCAAATCTTTTTCAGATTTTCACGCCGGTGTACTTCAAGTAATTAAACCTCTGCAGATCGAATGGGAAGATAACACTGTCTTCAGTTATATTGTTAGTTATATCATAGCTCTTTTAGCTCATTTAGTTGGTTAGTATAGAGTGCGAATTTGTTAGGCGGTTTGCGAACAAAATAGTTTGTGATTTAGTTAGGTCTTTATTTTGCGTTAGACCTCGAAAGCTTATTAGACTTGCAAGCTCTGAATGAGATTATTTCTTTGTTATGGACCATCATGATATTAACAAAGATGTTGATTTAATAAAAATAAAAACAATGGGGAAGAAACGTGGAGAAAGGGCAAGGAAGAGAGTGTCTCTACTTTGATCCGTGACCTCCCATGGAATTTATGCGCTGTTTTGGCCATGATTCCCAAAAATATGACTTCATCATTTTTGGGCTATACGTGCCTCTCCTACCTCCAATCCAAGGTTGTCGAAATCGAACCAATCAAGTTCTTTCAAAATGTCGAGCAACATCACACACATTCCACGAAATTGACGATATGACCAATTGACTAGTAGAAGTTTTCTCGAGAATAGGCAAGCACATAAACCCTCCGAAGAAGACAAACTTGGATAGGCAGTAAAAACAGAACGTCCACACTACTACATTCCAAGGTTAGAGTCATCTAATTTAAACATTGAAGGAATTTCAGTCGGAAGAAAGCTTATTTTGTAGGGTTACGTCTATAGGAGCACGAGGAGAACGCGTCCGGTCATCGAGAGAATTTTTGGAGTATGAAACTGATTTTTTATTAGTAGCACTTGCAACTTTGACCTACACCTCTACTCCGTAGCAGTTGATCTCCCGTGTGTTTTGCATATCCGGGTGATGTATTATAAACCCGATTGATTAATTTCCAGGTTGAAACGTTTTAGCCGTGAAGAAATTTTGGATCGGACCAACCCGCACCCAAAAAGCCTGCATAGATACTCTCCACTCTAGGTCAGTTCGGTGACCCAACCATACAACTACACAGGGTCCTCTCTCCTCTGAGTTATTCACAAGTAACTACAAAACAGGAAGAAACAAAATAAATGACCTAGCTAGGGTTTTCGACTTTTTGTAGTCTTCTTCAGGAAGGTAAAGACCAGAACAAGACACCATGAGCATCATCACTAATGTTTCTTGAAAACACAACATAACAGAACACAGAAAATGCTGATTTTTCTCTTCTTTTTTTACGAATCTTGTGAATGCATGACAAACTCGAACTCAAGTCGAACTGTTTTACAACATCCGGATGGAATTTCTCACAACGAGGCACAAAAAAGATATAGCCGTCTCAAATCTCAATAGAGCAATTACAGATTTTACTCATAGCAACATGGCGGAATATGCTAATACGTCCAGTTTAGGTGGATAGAAGAGCTGACCTAAACGCCAAACATCAGATCAATGATCTTTGAAACCACTGATTTTGATGGGGATGCGATGGCGCCTCCTGACTGACGTGCATTGCTACTACCATTTTGAACGTAATAGGGACGTGAAGCGGCTCTCGATCCATTCAGCTCCGAGGTTGGCCTTGATGCTGGTGGGGGTAATGGCATGAAACCCTGGTGGTTAAGTCTTTCGTTCAGAGTCTGGCGTTGCATTGGATCCACAGGCTTCACTCCAATTATTAGTACACCGTTGATTTGCATCCCATTCTTGCTGAGAGCTTTCTGGGCATCAGAACGATTCTGCACCAGCCAGATATACCCGATGAATGGGGTCATGCATTGCAATAATGTAACCACACAAATGACGGAAGAACCAAAATATAATCTAGGATGAACTAACAGCTTACGTAAATTAGGTTCAACACTCTGATATTCCGCATTACAGACACCACATGCAACAAAATCACAAAGCTTTCTAGCAAGAACAGATCTTACTCCATTTCACACCCAATCTTTCATGTTCTTGGTATTATGAAGACATTTTCAATAGAAAAAAAATGTGAAATATGTTAAATTGCACTCCAACCCATAAGTTTAAGCTATTAGGTGGACGGTTTAACTATCATATCAAGTGGTCTCAAACCCTAACGTGCAGGCCCGACAACTTAACGGGACCTGCAAGTAGACCAAGATTTAATAGGGAGGCAAAACAAACGGGACACTAGGCTCAAACTAAAACCAGCTCTGAAACCATGTTAAAATATACTCCAACCCAAAGATTAAGTTACTTGGTGTAGGGCCCAACAAGTATATCAACCGACCTAAAACTTCAAATTCTTTCCATGCGGGATATATCAACCAAGTTCAACTCGCGAAAACCAAGTGTGGCACCACAAAGTCTTACTTGGAAATTATTGCTGTAAGCAGGATTGCAGATATAGTATTGTAGTCAGTGAGCAGATTTGTACATTATCATGTCTATTGTCTTTGCTTTGATCATTAGTTACCATAGACTGATCATATAAATTGCAGTAATAGTTAATGTTGATAGAAAAGGTGAAAGTTGTGTCCACTCCTAAGTCCTAAGTTAAAGATCAAAGATCTTTTGGATAAATAAATAGGACAAGAATCTCATATTCATCGAAATCAAACGTATAGAATTACAAACCTGATATAGAATGTGCATCCAGTTTGCTTCTCTTGGGCCGGGAACATGTTTCAAAATCACACCACATTTTTCAAACTCCCGTAAAACTAAATTGGTATCCCCAGGGGAAAATCTGTAAATAAAAATAGAAGATAATGCTATGAGTCTTAGAATAAGTAAAGAGTTCTAAAAAAACGTGCTTCCAAATGACAGTGCCTTAGTGTGAAACACTAACAAGGTACATTACTCACTAGAAACTCAATTTATCAAGTGCATATACATAAATAAGAGCTAACATGCATATCCTCAGATCTCCAACTCCTATGTTATACATGCAAAACCCTATTAATTTTCGTTATATTTTAAAAATGAATAATGATTAAGATTTATGATTAGGGTTCATGTGTCCCATCATAAGCAGTTAAGTACCAATTTTGCAAAGGCGTAGACTGAGATTTGGACGAGTATATTTCATATGCTATGGAATTTTGGCATGAAAGTATTCTAATTAAGTGCCCTCGTTGGGTTTGTACAATGAATGAACAAATAATATATATATGTTCAACCTATGGACTAATGTAAAAACTCAATAACAAAATAATATAATACATTATGAACACATTGAATTGATCATTCCATAGTTTAGATCCAATCTTCATAGCATGAAGAGAACCTTTTTCCAATCATCTAAACCAGAAGAAATCATAAGTACAAATAAGACTTCCAAATGAATTGCTCAAAACATCTAAAAATGGTTCATTGAAGTGAAGCAACACGGACTAGATAGGATAAAAAACCAAATGCCTAAAACAGGACGGCAACCTCCAACTCTAATATTAGAATAAAGTCATCATGAAATCAATTTTTTATTTATTATCCCTCCCACAAGAACTTTTAAACAATTTTCACAATCATTTTTCAAACAAAGACAGGCATCAAATTTTAAAAGTATGCAAGAAATGTAAGAAGATGCTAATGAGAAGGTAACTACGAAGAAAACATAGGCAAAATCACACAAAGCAGAAGGTTGAAAAAAAATACCCATAAACCGTAACCCATTCTTCCTCGTCAAGGTTCCCAGCTGTCATGCAATTTCTCTGCACCTCTGGCCTTGCAACTTCCCTTGGGGGTGGAAGTGTGATCAAAGCACCAGGTTGAACAACTCCCTCAACAGGAGAACTCTTTCCCTTGTCTTCTTGCTCGCCGGTACTCCTTGCAGGTGACCACCAACTCATCCCTGCCGAACCCTGTTGACTAAGCTGCGCACTCTTAAGAGCATATGAAGTGCTTGCCTCAGATTTGCTTTTAGCTGGAGTGGAGAAGTCATGACCAGGAGTTTGAACTGGGGTTCTTGGGTCTGATTTTATTTCTGGGGACATAGGGTAATCGGCAATTCCAGACTCTGGAGAGAAATCTGAGCGGTCTTCTAGAGTGTACATGGGAGGGGGTGGAAGATCTGAACCCCCAAAATTCTCTCGCCGTAGAGCAGATACAGCAGCTGCCTGCCCTGGAGTAGAGAACTTCCCCCTCCGGGCAGAAACAGGAGATGCCAAATCTTGGAAAAACAATGATTGTCTTCCAGACTTGGGGGTTCTATGTACTGTGGTACTCATATTGTAATGTACTTGGTAGAGATAAAGAAAAAGCCTGAAAATCAATAATAATTATCATAGTAAATAACTGGCCATGTATTTGGTTGCTGATGAAATTGAAAATAAGAAAGACTGATCGAGAAAGCCATATGCGTGTCATTCGGAATATGGTTCTTTTTATGGATCCAAGATGAAACAATATAAAATAAAGAATTTAAGCCAAGATTTTATTTTATTTTTTTTTTTTTTTTTTTTTTGTTTAGGCTAAGCCATCAATGAGGTGATGACATCCCTTGGATGAAAGATTTAAAAAATTTGTTGTGTAACTGTATTTCAGTTTTAAAGGGATAAATGATCCAAATGGTTTTGAATTTGAAATGATTGTAGACAATGAGAAATAAGTATCTTATTTAGTTGTTAGGAAGTTAGTTTTTGATGAATAGTAGATAGTGTCTCTATAGTAAGCTAGTTTGAATCTTTTAAATATATTATAACATTTGTTACATGAAATAGAAAAAAAATGTGTTACAACACACGTGCATGTAAATAGAAGATGAAAAACATAACTAATTTTTTAATTATGTCAAAATAGATAGTTGGACACTTAATTTTTTGGAATGAGGGAGTATTAAATTTTAGAGGGATTACAGATTTCAACCCTGAATTGGACACATGTTGCGCTGGCTGCCCTTAAACAAACTCATTCCGTCCACATTTCCGTTAATTAAAATGAAACTGATAAAAACGTCCTTTAAACTTTCACTGAAACATCGACAGTGCTCATTCATCTCCATCATCGGCTTTGTCTTCCTTCTCTTAATTTGTCGCGGCAATGCATTGGTGAACCTCGCCAAGGACCTCCATCACAATTTGCAGCTGGACAACCACCACATGCCTCCTCTCCATGAATGACCTCCTCCAAATTTGGCCTCATCACCATTTGGGAAACATCTTAAATTTTGTGTTTGCTATTTGGGTTTGGTGCAATTTGTAATTTTTGGTTTTTGTATGTGCTATTTGGGTTTGTGTTTGCAATTTTGGTGTAATTTTTTGAAATATTGAAATTAGATTGAAATAAACTATTAAAAAAAAGAAGAAGGGAAAATTAAGAAAATTTGACACAATCTGAAAATTGTATGAAGGTTTCTGCGAAGTTTTGAAGTTTCCAACAAAACTTTGAAGTTCCGGCAAAATTTTGAATATTTTTCAGTGAAACTTCAAAATTTTTGACGAACATTCATATACTTGTTCTTGAACAATAAGAAAGAAGGGTAAAATTGTCATTTTAAATTTTTTGATAGTCATGTGCAGTGTAATTTCCCCTAAATTTTATGTCAAAAGTAAATGATCAATGAAAATTGACTAACGAGTTAAGGAGTATATTGACCTAAAAATCTAAATTCAAACACCATTTTAGTTTTTCTAAAGTTTGCCGATTAAAATGGTGAATTTTTTAAGTTCGAGTACATATTGACATTTTATCTTTGAAACAAAAACAAAAGTAGTACAACTTGTCATGCTTAATTTAAATTAACGAAGTGGTGAGAATAAAAGTTCCACATGGAAAGTTCAATTATTTTGTAAGTAGCATATCATTAAACTTTATATTAACTATTGTTTTAGTCCCTCAAATACTAGAATTCCATTATTTTTGTGCTGTACGTAATTAAATTTATATTCCCTTCGTCCTAAAATGAGTATCCTATTTGTCTAAATTTTATGTCTCAAAATGAGTGTCCAATTTCTATTTTTAGGTTATTATATTATTATTTTTCTCATATTACCCTTATCACTTATGCACTGCACATGAGCAGCACA